>LR812527.1:67628113-67913113 GCA_903798195.1 Danio kyathit
TAGTCCATTTATTCATCAGGTCGCCACAGTGGTATGAACCGCCAACTATTCCAGCATATGTTTTACATAGCGGATGCCCTTCCAGCTACAACCCAGTACTGGGAAACACCCATACACACTCATACACTACGGCCAGTTTAGTTTAATTCCCCTATAGCGCATGTGTTTGGACTGTGGGGGAAACCGAAGGAAACCCACGCCAACATGGTGAGAACATGCAAACTCCACACAGAAACGCCAACTGGCCCAGCCAGGACTCGAACCAGCGACCTTCTTGCTGTGAGGCCACACTGCTAACCACTGAGCCACCGTGTCACCCTAGTCTTAATCAATATAAAATTAAGATTTTTTTGCCCAAATAGTGTTCTGCCATCTTCATTCAATCATTTTCCTTCAGCTTAGTCACTTATTTATAAGGGGTTGCCACAGCGGAATGAACCGCCAACTATTCCAGCATATGTTTTACACAGCGGATGCCTTTCCAGCTGCAACCTAGTGCTGGGAAACACCCATAAACACTCATTCACACACACACTATGAACAATTTAGTTCATCAATTCTCCTATCGCGCAAGTGTTTGGACTTGTGGGGGCAACCCACGCAAACACGGGGAGAACATGCAAACTCCACACAGAAACGCCAACTGACCCAGCCGAGGCTCCAACCAGCGAACTTCTTGCTATTTTATGCAGATAGTCCCCAGCAAAAGAGTCTCAATCATTCATTCAATCATTTTCCTTCAGCTTAGTCGCATATGTTTTACACAGCGGATGCCCTTCCAGCTGCAAACCAGTGCTGGGAAACACTCATACACACTTGTACACTACGGCCAATTTAGTTCAATTCCCCTATAGCGCATGTGTTTGGACTGTGGGGGCAACCAGAGCACCCGGAGGAAACCCACACCAACACGGGGAGAACATGCAAACTCCACACAGAAACACCAACTGGCCCAGCCAGGACTCGAACCAGCGACCTTCTTGCTGTGAGGCCACACTGCTAACCACTGAGCCACCGTGTCACCCTGGTCTTAATCAATCTAAAATTAAGATTTTTTGCCCAAATAGGGTTCTGCCATCTTCATTCAATCATTTTCCTTCAGCTTAGTCCCTTATTTATAAGGGGTTGCCACAGCGGAATGAACCGCCAACTATTCCAGCATATGTTTTACACAGCGGATGCCCTTCCAGCTGCAACCTAGTGCTGGGAAACACCCATAAACACTCATTTACACACACACACACTATGAACAATTTAGTTAATCAATTCTCCTATAGCGCATGTGTTTGGACTGTGGGGGCAACCCACGCCAACACGGGGAGAACATGCAAACTCCACACAGAAACACCAACTGACCCAGCCGAGGCTCGAACCAGCGACCTTCTTGCTATTTTATGCAGATAGTCCCCAGCAAAATAGTCTCAATCATTCATTCAATCATTTTCCTTCAGCTTAGTCCCTTATTTATAAGGGGTTGCCACAGCGGAATGAACCGCCAACTATTCCAGCATATTTTTTACACAGCGGATGCCCTTCCAGCTGCAACCCAGTGCTGGGAAACACTCGTACACTACAGCCAATTTAGTTCAATTCCCCTATAGCGCATGTGTTTGGACTGTGGGGGCAACCGGAGCACCCGGAGGAAACCCACGCCAACACGGTGAGAACATGCAAACTCCACACAGAAACGCCAACTGGCCCAGCCAGGACTCGAACCAGCGACCTTCTTGCTGTGAGGCCACACTGCTAACCACTGAGCCACCGTGTCACCCTAGTCTTAATCAATCTAAAATTAAGATTTTTTTGCCCAAATAGTGTTCTGCCATCTTCATTCAATCATTTTCCTTCAGCTTAGTCCCTTATTTATAAGGGGTTGCCACAGCGGAATGAACGGCCAACTATTCCAGCATATGTTTTACACAGCGGATGCCCTTCCAGCTGCAATCCAGTGCTGGGAAACACTCATACACACTCGTACACTACGGCCAATTTAGTTCAATTCCCCTATAGTGCATGTGTTTGGACTGTGGGGGCAACCAGAGCACCCGGAGGAAACCCACGCCAACATGGTGAGAACATGCAAACTCAACACAGAAATGCCAACTGGCCCAGCCAGGACTCGAACCAGCGACCTTCTTGCTGTGAGGCCACACTGCTAACCACTGAGCCACCGTGTCACCCTAGTCTTAATCAATCTAAAATTAAGATTTTTTGCCCAAATAGTGTTCTGCCATCTTCATTCAATCATTTTCCTTCAGTTTAGTCCCTTATTTATAAGGGGTTACCACAGCGGAATGAACCGCCAACTATTCCAGCATATGTTTTACAGAGCGGATGCCCTTCCAGCTGCAACCCAGTGCTGGGAAACACCCATAAACACTCATTCACACACACACTATTTAGTTCATCAATTCCCCTACAGCGCATGCGTTTAGATTTGTGGGGGCAACCAGAGGAACCCACGCCAACACGGGGAGAACATGCAAACTCCACACAGAAACGCCAACTGACCCAGCCGAGGCTCGAACCAGCGACCTTCTGGCTATTTTATGTATGTCTGTCTTAATCAATCTACTGTATGATTTGTTTTCTTCAAACAGTGTTATAAGTATGTGTCGCAGTATAACTCGTAGACAAAAACAAAATTGCAATGTCAGTTTTTTCCAATATCATGCAGCTCTAATATGCGAGTGTGAATTAAAGATCGACTATATGCTGTCGGTGGTAGATGTTGAAGTATGGGTCAATATTAATAATCCTAATTAATAATGTGTTGTGTTGTGTCAGCACAAGAGAGTCAGGAGAAGTACGACAGCAGAGACGTGGAGAAGCTGTTTCGTGACGACGCTCTGGTGGAGGGATACCTGACCTGGAGACACTTCATAGTGGAGGACACCTTAAAGATGATCGACGAGAGCCTGCAGTGGAGGAGAGAGTTCAGCGTCAACGGTCAGTGTGTGTGTGTGTGTGTGTGTGTGTGTGTATTGTATGTTTGGCTGTGTGCGTGTGTTTGGTTGTGAGTGTGCATGTTTGGCTGTGTGTATGTGCACGTGCGTGAGAGTGTGTATGTTTGGCTGTGTGCTTGTGTCAAATTGAGTGTTTGTGTGTTTATTTTGTGTGTGTGTGTTTGTTTGAGTGTGTCTCTCTGCCTGTGTGGGTGTGTGTTTGTGTTGGTTTTGAGTGTGTGTCTGTCTGTGTGGGTTTGTGCATTTGAGTGTTTGTGTAATGTATGTGTGGCTGTGTGCGTGTGTTTGGTTGTGAGTGTGTATGTTTGGCTGTGTGTTTGTGTGTGTATGTGCACGTGCATGTGTGTGTATTTGTTTGAGTGTGTTTGGTTGTGAGTGTGTGCAAGTGTGCATGTTTGGCTTTGTGTTTGTGTGTATATTTGTCTGAGTGTGTGTCTGTGTTTGAGTGTGTGTGTTTAAGTGCTTGTGTCAATTTGAGTGTTTGTGTGTGTTTAGTTTGTGTGTGTGTGTGTCTATGGTTGTTTGTGTGTTTGGTTGTGTGTGTGCGAGTGTGTATGTTTAGCTGTGTGTGTGCGTGTATATTTGTCTGAGTGTATGTCTGTTTGAGTGTGTGTGTTTAAGTGCTTGTGTCAATTTGAGTGTTTGTGTGTGTTTATTTTGTGTGTGTCTCTCTGCATGTGTGAGTGTGTGAGAGTGTGTGTGCATTGGTTTTGAGTGTGTGTTTATCTGTCTGTCTGTGTGGGTTTGTGCATTTGAGTGTTTGTGTGTAGTGTAATGTGTGTGTGTTTGGCTGTGTGTGTGTGTGTATGTGTGTATGTGCTTGTGTGTATTTGTTTGAGTGTGTTTGGTTGTGTGTGTGAAACTGTGTATGTTTGGGTGTGCGTTTGTGTGTGCTTGTGTGTGTTTATTTTGTGTGTGTGTGTTTGTTTGAGTGTGTCTCTCTGCATGTGTGAGTGTGTGAGAGTGTGTGTTTGTGTTTGCATTGGTTTTGAGTGTGTGTTTATCTGTCTGTCTGTGTGGGTTTGTGCATTTGAGTGTTTGTGTGTAGTGTAATGTGCGTGTGTTTGGCTGTGTGTGTGTGTGTGTGTATGTGCACGTGCTTGTGTGTATTTGTTTGAGTGTGTTTGGTTGTGTGTGTGAAAGTGTGTATGTTTGGGTGTGCGTTTGTGTGTGCTTGTGTGTGTGTGTTTGTTTGAGTGTGTCTCTCTGCCTGTGTGGGTGTGTGTTTGCGTTGGTTTTGAGTGTGTGTTTGTCTGTCTGTGTGGGTTTGTATGTGTGGCTGTGTGTGTGTTTGGTTGCGAGTGTGTATGCTTGGCTGCGTGTTTATGTTTGTGTGTGTGCATGTGTATTTGTTTGAGTGTGTTTGGCTGTGTGTGAGTGTCTATTATTGGCTGTGTGTTTGTGTGCGTGTGTGTTTTTGTTTGAGTGTGTTTGGTTGTGTGTGAGTGTGTATATTTGTCTGAGTGTGTGTAACTGTGTTTGAGTGTGTGTGTCTATTTGAGTGTTTGTTTGTGTGGGTGTGTGAGAGAGTGTTTGTGTGTGCATTGGTTTTGTGTGTGTGTGTGTCTGTTTGTCTGGGTTTTGCATGTGAGTGTGTGTGTTTGTATGTGTGTGTTAGAGAACCTGAAGAGAATAGAGTCGTTTGCTCTTTACAAAAGAGTTCAGAGACCTTGAAGACCTGACAAATGGATTCATGTAGAGAAACTGACTACAAATATCAGACCACCGTTATCACACCACATGGATAATTAAACCAGGCACTAGTTTCTGTGGCTGCGGACGTGTGTGTGTGAGACTCTTAATGAATGAATGAATGAATGAATGAATGAATGAATGAATGAGTCTTTAATATTTTTTCTGCTGTTAAAATGGTACCGAGTTCTCCAGTCCTCTGTGTGTGTGTGTGTGTGTGTGTGTGTGTGTGTGTGTGTGTGTGTGTGTGTGTGTGTGTGTGTGTGTGTGTGTGTGTGTGTGTGTGTGTGTGTGTGTGTGTGTGTGTGTGAGATGATGTTTCCCAGAAGCGTCTGAAATAAGGAAGTGTCTCACATGTGTGTCAGTTGCTCTGCTGTGAGTCTTGTGAAGAAAAGAAAGCAAGCAGTGCAGGTCTGGCTCATGTTCAATAAAAGGAAAGCAGAACTTATTTTATGGCCACTTTTCATTACAGTGTCTGACCCCAACTGAGTTCTCATGAATGCAAAACATTTATTTAGCTTTTTCCATTTCATTATTATTATATCATTTATATTATAAGTGTGGCAACACAGTGGCGCAGTAGGTAGTGCTGTTGCCTCACAGCAAGAATGTCGCTGGGTCGCAGGTTCGAACCTCGGCTGGGCTGGGTCAGTTGGTGTTTCTGTGTGGAGTTTGTATGTTCTCTCTGCGTTCGCGTGGGTTTCCTCCGGGTGCTCCGGTTTCCCCCACAGTCCAAAGACATGCAGTACAGGTGAATTGGGTAAGCTAAATTGTCCATAGTGTATGAGTGTGAATGAGTGTGTGGAAGTTCCCAGAGATGGGTTGCGGCTAGAAGGGCATCCGCTGCGTAAAATCGTGCTGGATAAGTTGGCGGTTCATTCCGCTGTGGCGACCCCGCAAGGGACAAAGCCGACAAGAAAATGAATGAATGAATATTATAAGTGTATATACAGGGAGTGCAGAATTATTAGGCAAGTTGTGTTTTTGAGGATTAATTTTATTATTGAACAACAACCATGTTCTCAATGAACCCAAAAAACTCATTAATATCAAAGCTGAATATTTGTGGAAGTAGTTTTTAGTTTGAGCTATTTTAGGAGGATATCTGTGTGTGCAGGTGACTATTACTGTGCAGAATTATTAGGCAACTTAACAAAAAACAAATATATCCCCATTTCAATGATTTATTTTCACCAGTGAAACCAATATAACATCTCAACATTCACAAATATACATTTCTGACATTCAAAAACAAAACAAAAACAAATCAGTGACCAATATAGCCACCTTTCTCTGCAAGGACACTCAAAAGCCTGCCATCCATGGATTCTGTCAGTGTTTTGATCTGTTCACCATCAACATTGCGTGCAGCAGCAACCACAGCCTCCCAGACACTGTTCAGAGAGGTGTACTGGTTTCCCTCCTTGTAAATCTCACATTTGATGATGGACCACAGGTTCTCTATGGGGTTCAGTCAGGTGAACAAGGAGGCCATGTCATTAGTTTTTCTTCTTTTAGACTCTTTCTTGCCAGCCACGCTGTGGAGTACTTGGACGCGTGTGATGGAGCATTGTCCTGCATGAAAATCATGTTTTTCTTGAAGGATGCAGACTTCTTCCTGTACCACTGCTTGAAGGTGTCTTCCAGAAACTGGCAGTAGGACTGGGAGATGAGCTTGACTCCATCCTCAACCCGAAAAGACCCCACAAGCTCATCTTTGATGATACCAGCCCAAACCAGTACTCCACCTCCACCTTGCTGGCGTCTGAGTCGGACTGGAGCTCTCTGCCCTTTACCGATCCAGCCACGGGCCCATCAAGACTCACTCTCATTTCATCAGTCCATAAAACCTTAGAAAAATCAGTCTTGAGATATTTCTTGGCCCAGTCTTGACGTTTCAGCTTGTGTGTCTTGTTCAGTGGTGGTCGTGTTTCAGCCTTTCTTACCTTGGCCATGTCTCTGAGTATTGCACACCTTGTGCTTTTGGGCACTCCAGTGATGTTGCAGCTCTGAAATATGGCAAAACTGGTGGCAATTGGCATCTTGGCAGCTGCACGCTTGACTTTTCTCAGTTCATGGTCAGTTATTTTGCACCTTGGTTTTTCCAGACGCTTCTTGCGACCCTGTTGACTATTTTGAATGAAACGCTTGATTGTTGGATGATCACGCTTCAGAAGCTTGGCAATTTTAAGAGTGCTGCATCCCTCTGCAAGATATCTCACTATTTTTGACTTTTCGGAGCCTGTCAAGTCCTTCTTTTGACCCATTTTGCCAAAGGAAAGGAAGTTGCCTAATAATTATGCACACCTGATATAGGGTGTTGATGTCATTAGACCACACCCCTTCTCATTACAGAGATGCACATCACCTAATATGCTTAATTGGTAGTAGGCTTTCGAGCCTATACAGCTTGGAGTAAGACAACATGCATAAAGAGGATGATGTGCTCAAAATACTCATTTGCCTAATAATTCTGCACTGCCTGTACTTGTTTTACTTGTGTTTAATTTGATGGAATGATAAACACGGACATGCGCATTTTTCTGAAAATAGCCTATTTATTTTATTAAAAAAAATATGTTAAGCTTATATTTATTTATATAGGCTATCAAAATATATTTTATTTATTTAAGCTAGCCTATATTAAATTAAATTACAACCGTATTTTACCATTCGTTTTGGCTTTAACGAATTATTGAACAGATTATTAATAACTTATCAAAGAACATTTTACTGAGCTCAGTGAAAAGTTTTGTTGGTCAAATAGGCTATTTAATATATCAGAGCTATTGGCGACTCTGACCTGGAGCCGCGCCGTGCTCAACTGGACAATAACATGAGAACTTCACCGCATAAACAGTCACGTCCGGGCGGTGAGTCCTCCATCCACCTCCTGTCAGAAAGGACCTTAATGCATCCTTGTTTCTTTCGTGGCTAGATAAATATAATTTCATTTGCTTTCATCCATGTATATTATATCCATTTTGCGGCAGTCCCGCAGACCGCGGATAACGGCATGAACCAGAAGTCACAATCAAACCCTGTCCCGTGCCGCAATGCTGCATTAAGTCTTGCTTGAAATAATTTCGGTCTCAGCGCCTATTTAAGTGTAAGAGCGCAGTGATTTGTATTGATTTGAATTATCCAAGATCAAGCGTAATGCAAAGTCAATTATTAAATAAGTTTTAAAAATCTGCTGAAAGGTTATTAAATATGTTTAGATATGGTTAAATTTAATAATAAAATATGATATATAAATAAACATAACACTGCCGCTCCCCCATGCGATAGTATCGTGTATCGCGATCTCACAGATATGGTGATCTGAAAATGTTGTATATCAGCCGGCACTAACAGTGATTCTAATTACTGTACAATTGTGCTATCACATATTACTGTATTTGTATACATTTACTATGCTTTTTATTAAATTAATTCAGAAATGTAAAATTATTGACCCCCTCAGGTTGAGATTTGTTTTTTATATTGACATTTGTGTAACTGTTGTAATTATATTATAGTTTTTTTTAAATCTTGTCATTCTTTATTACTATTAATCTTAAACTTTTAATTGTATTACTGTAAAATAAGATGTATATTTATTATTGTATTGCTTTTTATACAATTGAAAGATTTTATATTTTAGTATGTTTAGTATTTTTTTTTAAAATTTATCATTTAACTTTAGTTACTGTTAAAAAAAAAGTACATTCAATTTATACATATATATACATACATACATACACACACACACACATATATATATATATATATATATATATATATATATATATATATATATATATATATATATATATATATATATATATATATATATATGTGTGTGTGTATATGTGTATATATTATTTATTTATTTTCTTAACCGTGTAATACTGCAGTACTTTGTTTTATTTTTTGATATTACACTAAAATTGCATGTGGCTTAATTAAAATCAGCATATAAAATGACTGTCCTGTTTTTGATAAATTCACAGCTTAAACGTTTTCAACTATTTTTCAACTATTTGATAGATTTAAATGATTTCTTAGTTCCACTTTGTAAAAGACCGATAGTGAGTGTTTGAGCACAATCCTCCTCTTATCCTTAAAAGCTTCAGATTGTTAATTTAATAATTTCAGCTTCTGAATATCTTGAATTTCCAGCTAAAGAAACAGTGTTGATTTGTTGTTATCAGATGTACTGTGTGGAGCTGATGGTGTTGTGCTGATTATTCGGGCAGAGAATGTAATGAATGTGTGCTATTTTATGTTATTTGTGTTCAGATCTGACGGAGAGCAGCATTCCCCGCTGGATGTTTGAGATCGGCGCCGTTTACCTGCACGGATACGACAAAGAAGGAAACAAACTCTGTAGGATTTCAATTCGCAACTGAAATTTGCAGTTTAATGTGGATTTTAATTGAGGGAAAAAATGGCCTTTCAAAAAATAATAATAAATAAAAAGCTCCTTTGGTTAAAAAAGAAGTTTGGGGAAAACATTTTAATACTACTACTACTACTACTACTAATAATAATAATGATGATAATAATAATAATAATAATAATAATAATAATAATAATATTAATAATAATAAAAAAAAATATCTAAAAAAATATTTTATAAAAATATCTATAAAAATTTTTTAGGGAAAACATTTTATTAATAATAATAATAATAATAATAATAATAGTTTAATGTGGATTTGAAATGAAAAAAATGGGCTTTTAAAAATAAATAAAAAGCTCTTTTGGTTGAAAAAAAGCTTCGAGAAAACTTTTTAATATTAATATTAATAATATAATAACAATAATAACAAAATAAATAAAAGCTTTTTTGGTTGAAAAGAAAAGCTTAGGTAAAACATTTTTATAATAATAGTAATAAAAAGAAGAAGAACAACAAATGAAAATAAATAAGTAAAAGCTCATTTGGGGAAAAACGCTTGTGGAAAACATTTCATTCATTCATTCATTTAATCATTTATTTTCTTTTCGGCTTAGTCCCTTTATCAATCTGGGGTCGCCACAGAGGAATGAACCGGCAACTTATTCAGCATATGTTTTACACAGCTGATGCCCTTCCTGCTGCAACCCATCTCTGGGAAGCACTCATACACTCCCATTAACACACGTGCACTATGGACAATTTAGTTACCCAATTCCCCTATACCATGTGTTTGGACTTGAGGGGGAAACCGGAGCACCCGGAGGAAACTCATGCCAACACGGGGAGAACATGCAAACTTCACACAGAAATGGCAACTGACCCAGCCGAGGCTCGAACCAGTGACCTTGTTGTGAGGCGATCGTGCTACCCACTGCGCCACCATGATGCCCCAACATTTTAATAATAAGAAAAACAATAAATCAAAATTTAATAAATAAAAAAAAAAAAAAAAAAGCTCTTTTGGTTGCAGAAAAGCCTCGGCGAAAACATTTTAATAATAATTATAAATAATAATAGTTTAATGTGGATTTTAATTGAGAAAAATGGGCTTTTAAAAAATAAATAAAAAGCTCTTGGTTGAAAAAAAAAAAGCTTGGGAAAAAACATTTTAATAATAATAAATACAATATTAATATAATAATAATAAGAAGAAGAACAACAACAAAAAAATAAATAAATAAAAGCTCTTTTGGTTGAAAAAAGCTTGGGGAAAACATTTTATTAATGAGAAATATAATAAGAAGAGGAAGAAGAAAAATAATTAATAATTAAATAAAAGCTCTTTTGGTTGGAAAAAAAACCTTGCGGAAAACATTTTAATAAAACTAAATGATAATTATAAATAATAATAATAATAGTTTGTGGATTTTAATTGAGAAAAATGGGCTTTTAAAAAATAAATAAAAGCTCTTTTGGTTGAAAAAAATCTTGGGGAAAACATTTTAATAATAATAAATTTAATATTAAGAAAAAGAAGAATAAAATAAATAAATAAAAGCTCTTGGTTGAAATGAAAAATATTTTAATAATAATAATTATGAGAACAAAATTGTTTAAAAAAATTAAATAAATCAATACAATTTTGGTTGAAAACATTTTAAAAATAATAATAATAATAATAATAAAGAAGAACAAAATAAATAAAAGCTCTTTTGGTTGAAAAAAATTGGGTAAAATATTTTAATAATAATAAAAATAATTATAGCAATAATTATAATAATAGTATCAATAATCATAATAACAAAAATATTTAAAAAAATGGAAGCTCTTGGTTGAAAAATAGCTTGGGGAAAACAGTTTAACAATAATAAAATAATAAATAAATACATGTTCATTTGGTGAAAAAGGAATGGGGTAAACATTTTAATAATAATAAATAATAATAATAATAATAATAAAAACAACAACAACAACAATAAAAAAAATTTAATAAAAAAATGGAAGCTCTTTTGGTTGAAAAAACCTTGGGGAAAACATTTTATTATTAATAATAATAGTTTAATGTTTTAATAAGATTTTAATGGAGAAAAATGGGCTTTAAAAAATAAATAAAGCTTATTTCATTGGAAAAAAAAGCTTGCGGAAAACATTTTAATAATAATAATAAAAATAATAATAATCATAATAAAGAAGAACATAAAAGCTCTTTTGGTTGAAAAAAATTGGGTAAAATATTTTAATAATAATAAAAATAATTATAGCAATAATTATAATAATAGTAGCAGCAATAATCAATGATAATAACAAAAATATTTTTTTTAAAATGAAGCTCTTTTGGTGGAAAACAAGCTTGGGGAAAACAGTTTAATAATAATAACAATAAATAATCATAACAATAACAACATTTTCATTTAGTGAAAAAAGCATGGGGTAAACATGCATTGATCATTTTAATAATAGCAATAATAATATTTATAATTTGAGTATTACGTCTTATACAATTAATAATAAAATCAGAAATTGGGGAAAAAATATACAAATTTAACAGGAGGTGAATAATTGTGAATAATTCTGACTTCAGCTGTATACACAAGAAATGACTATCAAAAATGTGTAACTCTAAATGTAATATACAAATACAAGCTTTAGTAGTACTCCTGTAGTGAATGTGTGTTACTAATATTTTGTTTCCCCCTGAGGTATGAATGATCCTCTGTCTGTATTTCTGTCTATTTTGACTGCAGTTTGGTTCAAAGTGAAGCTCCACATTAAGGATCCAAAGACGGTGTTGGATAAGAAGCGTTATGTGGCCTTCTGGCTTGAGCGTTACGCCAAACGTGAGCCAGGAATGCCGCTGACCGTCGTGTTCGACATGTCCGAGTCTGGACTCAGTAACATAGTAGGTTTTTCACTTTACATTCTTATGAAAAATGTCCTTGATGGAGCTCACAGTGCTATAAAAACATCCTGTACGTTTCAGAATCACACTGAAAAATCAGCTTATATTGAAAACAAAGCTTCTGATGATGTAATAGGGTGAATAAGCTCCGCCTTCTCAAATGATCCACACCCACTTTTACTGCACTGCCTGTTTAGGCCTGTTAATATGTAAAACTGTCAGCCAATCAGAGTAGTGGGCGTTTACTTTGAGTCTGCAGTTGGACACACCCACTCAAACTGATGAGGCTCAAAACAGCACAGAAAATAGTCAGTTACTTCTAAATGATGATGTTTTAATCTAATAATCTTGATTACATTATGAGTGGATGTCTGAGAATATACACGCTGTACTTTTTGATTTGGAAATCTTGACAAAAGCAGCTTTCAAAACAGGGCTGAATGATAATTAATGCATGTATGTAAATTAGCGTGCAGTTTTAATTCACACCCAGTTAGAGGAGAAGCTTATTTACTACCAGCAGATCTGAAGTAGGACTAAATAAAAGTGTATTTGAGTCAAAGATGATTGACTTTATATGCATAGTAAGCATATTTAATGCAAGTAAAGAGTTTATTTTAATGACTAGTGTAATTAAATAACAAAACCGCTGCTTCTGGAATGTTCTGCTCTATGATGTAATAGGATGGATAAGCTCCGCCTTCACATAAGATCCACGCCCCCTTTTACTGCACTGCCTGTTTAGGTCTGTTAATATGCAATACTGTCAGCCAATCAGAGCAGTGGGTGTTTACTTTTGAGTCTACAGCTGGCCACGCCCACTTAAACTGATGAGGCTCAGAAACAGCACAGAAAATCATTCACTCCTAAATGATGATGTTTTTAATGTAATAATCTTGATTACATTATAAGTGGATGTCTGAGAATATACAAACTGTACATTATGATGCCTTTAAATGAGTGTGGAGGCTTTCGATTTGGAAATCTGGCCTAAAAATTGACAAAAGAACAGAGCTTTAAGAACAGAGCTGAATGATAATTAATGCATGTATGTAAATTAGCGTGCAGTTTTAATTCACACCCAGTTAGAGGAGAAGCTTATTTACTGCCAGCAGATCTGAAGTAGGACTTAATAAGTGTATTTGAGTCAAAGATGATTGATTTTTGCATACATAGTAAGGATATTTAATGCACGTAAAGAGTTGAAAGTGAAACTAGTGAAATTAAATGACAAGGCTGAAGCTTCTGGAATGTTGTAATGGGGTGGTTAAGCTCCGCCTCCACAGAAGATCTACACCCACTTTTATTGCACCTTTAAGCTCTTACTAGATATACTAGTAACTTCGAGGCAGGTGTGTTGAAGCAAGTTGGAGCTAAACTCAGCAGGACACCAGCCCTCCAGGACAGAGTTTGTACACCCCTGTGCTGGCTGTTTAGGTCTGTTAATATGCAAAACTATCAGCCAATCAGAGCAGTGGGCGTTTACTTATGAGTCTACACGCCCACTTAAACTGATGAGGCTTAAAAACAGCACAGAAAATAATCAATTACTTCTGAATTATAATGTTTTTAATGTAATAATCCTAAACTATAAGTGGACCTCGGAGAACATACAAAACATGACGTCTTTAAAATAAAATGAAGTAGAGCTGCACAATAAAAATGTGCATAGAAAAAAAAAAATCTTGTTTCAGCATCAGTGCAGTATGCTGAATGTAGAAATATTAACTGCAAACTTTAACTTTAGTTCACTATTTCCATGTATTTTTTAAGGTCTGTTATTGGTCAGACATATCAAGTGAGTTTAAAGCATTTGCAGCTTTAAAAACAAAAATCAATTGTCATTTATTAGTGAAGCCTGAGTTTTTTATGATATCTCAGAAAAATATATAAAAGCACAGTTTTTTTTTTCTTTTATATCTTTTTTTTTATTGTATTTATCAAGTTTATTATATTTTATACAGATGAATTCCCCTACAAAATCACCCCAGCCATTGTAAAATAATGACATTTTCAAACCATCCGCTGAAATAGATTTAATATTGCAATTTATATATTTATATATCTTGCAGAAATTCATAAATAACTAAATTAATTAATTAAATAGATTAATAATTTTATAAATAATCAAATTATATGTATTTAATGATAATAATAATAATAATAATAATAATAATAATAGTAGTAGTAGTAGTAGTAGTAGTAGTAGTTGTTGTTGTCATTAAAATAAGATGGAAGGCCCATAGGTTATGACTAGGCCCACACGGAATCTGCGCGCGCAGATTTCTGCAGATTTTAGCCCATCATTAATTCTGTTTTTTTACTTGGGTAAATGTGTGTAAATCTATATTTTTTTCAGTTTTTAAATTTATTACAGTAATATTATTGATATGAAAATGTTCATCTGATTTATGTACAATGCACTTTGTACAGTAATAGTTTCTGTCTTTTAGTAGAGATATTATATGAGAGACTTGCTTTGTTTACCAAATAAAGTGAATCTAATTGGATTTGCATTTTAAACATTAAATAAAAGTTACAAAGCTATTATTTTTTTATGTCACATACTAAGGTTTTAGTTATGATACTCCCAAAATAATTCCGCAGAAATCCGCAGATTTTTTACCAAAATTCCCCACAGAAAAAGCAAAAAACGTCTGCAGATTCCGTCTGGCCCTAGTTATGACTAGGTCCAGACAGAATCTGTGGACATTGAGTGCGGAAAATGAATGAATGAATGAATTTTATTTAAAGAAACGTTTTTTCTGAATTTAATGAACTCAACAATGGATTTCCCATGCATATAAATGAAGCAATATGATTGATTGGTCTCACATCAGTAATCATTGCTAGACCAATCAGATGAATTCTAGACTCCAATATGTAAGCCAATGTAAACCTACCTTCCTTATCTTCATTTTTAACCCCCCCATCATCCCCTGCTTTTCCTCCTTTACCAGGGGGAGCTCTCGAGACCTACCTATTCCCTGACCCCCTGTCATGCTACATGACCAGGTGGAAGCCCTGGGCTCAAGTATCTCCAAGCTTGGGGTTCTCTCCCAGGACAGTATGCCAAATCTGCAAATGATATCAAACAATAGCTGTGTAAACTCTTGAAACATAATTTAATACTAAAACTATACATTGAAGCATTTTATTAATTGGTTTTACACCAAAATAATGTTAATTAAATATTAATAAATATTTCTATAAATCATCTTCCTTCCTGAGGCACTCAGTCATAGCCCAGTATAATAGTTCAGAATTAGTTTTCACACTTTTCTTTTTAAGGTCACAAGAGTGCATGCATGGCTGTATTTCCCCACAAACCCACGAAGACAAAAATGTAGTTGGTTCTGCATTTCTCTGATTAGTTTTGGGCCATAATTGACCCTCCGGCAGACATTTAAAGGTCATTAGCTGGATGAGTGGAAGGTGCAGAGGGACAGGCGCCGTTCACTGCTTTAACACTTTGCAGATTAACATGGCCTTTAAATCCTTTTGGTCAATCCAACCCGCTTGCTTAATCCCAGAGAATTTCCAGTCAAACGGCAAATCTCCTCGTCTCATGATTCTGCCGCAGAAACGCAGTGCTTTTAATGCTGCCGGAAGGCCAAAGCCGCAGCCTAATCAAACCTAATGCCAGTTTTATATGGAGGAATTAGAGTTTGCTTTAATTTGCTCTCTTTAATGCTCGTCTGATTGCTTTTGCGTGTTTATAATGTGAAGGACAGTCGTCTGTATTATGGAGATCTGCTTTGATTGGATGTATCTGAACTAAAATAACATGTTTCTTGTTCAAGTTTGATTTAAAGCTTGCTAGTTAAGGGAGATTGTTTCTTTTACTTTCATACATGCATTTTTTTTTTTTTTTTGCTTTGCGTGTTTATTATGTGAATGACTTGAAAGAGGTGTCTGTATTATGGAGATCTAATTTTTGAAATCCCAAGAACCATTCAGAGTAATGGCATTAAATTTGGTACATTTATTGCAAAGGGTCTACTTATTAATTGCACCAATTTTAGCATCTCTACCTAAAACCCTTTTGCTTTGATTGGATGGATCTGAACTAAAATCAAATGTTTCTTGAGTTTAAGTTTGATTTGTGCTTGTTAGGTTTAGTTTTTTTTTTAAACTTTCATTCATTCAATTTTTTGAGCTTTACGTTTCACGATCTGTCCTGCGTTTAATTTTTGATATCCCAATAACTACATTTATTGCAAAGCATCTACTGATTAATTGCACCAGTTTTAGCATTTCTGCCTCAAATTTTGTATGATTGTAGCTCTTTGGATACGATTCATTCCAGAATTGTGGATATATTTTCAGGCATTTTATAATGTGAAGGACAGTCATGTCTGTATTATGGAGATCTGTTTTTATTGGATATATCTGAACCAAAATGAAATGTTTTCTGAGTTTAAGTTTGATTTGTATTTGTTCAATTTTTTTTTTTTTTTTTTTTTTTGAGCTTTACGTTTTAAGATCCCTCCTGGTTTTAATTTTTAAAATCCCAAAAACCATTAAGAGTATTGGCATGAAGTTTGGGATATTTATTGCGAAGCATCTACTGATTAATTGCACCAATTTTAGCATCTCTGCTTAAAACCCTCTAGCGCCACCATCAGTTCAAATGATGACTTTTTTGTATGATTGTAGCTCTTCAGATATGATTCATTCCAGAATTTTATAATGTGGACAGTCGTGTGGAGGTGTCTGTATTATGGAGATCTGCTTTGATTGGATGTATCTGAACTCAAATTAAATGTTTCTATAGTTCAAGTTTGATTTGTGCTTGATAGATTGTTTCTTTTACTTTCATACATGCATTTTTTGAGCTTTTACATTTCAAGATCACTCCTGGTTTTAATTTTTGAAATCCCAAGAACCATTTACAGTAATGGCATGAAATTTGGTACATTTATTGCAAAGGGTCTATTCATTACTTCCACCAATTTTAGCATCTCTGCCTAAAACTCTTTAGCGCCACCATCAGTTCAAATGATGATTTTTGTGTGTGATTGTAGCTCTTCTGATATAATTCATTCCAGAGCTGTGGGTACATTTTCAGGCATTTTATAATGTGAAGGACAGTCATGTGGAGGTGTCTGTATTATGGAGATCTGCTTTGATTGGATGTGTCTGAACTAAAATGAAACGCATCTTGAGTTCAAGTTTGATTTTTGCTTGTTAGATTTTGTTTCTTTTTCTTTCATACATGCATTTTTTGAGCTTTACGTTTCACAGTCAGCCTTAATTGAAATTTTTCAACCATTTCCTAAAAGTAGATGGTTTATCATGGAGATAAAAAATGTACCTGTATATGTGCATTTAATGTTATATGAAACCATATAATCTACTATATGTATTGTGAAGAAACATTGTGAAATTTGGCACATTCATTCATTCAAAAGATCCGAACATTGTGCACCAACTTTAGCTTCTCTACATAAAACCCCCTAGCGCTATCATCGAAAGCAAATATGACTTTGTGTGATAGTACCTTATAACACTAAAAATAGATCATCTGTTGCATCTTTCTGCATCTTGCAATGTTTATACAGCTACATATAATGTTTACAGATACTTTATGTATTTCACTGTAATTCATATTCTTGGAGAATTTCTCCAATTATAACAAACATCGTCCATGTCAAGATTTAGTTTTCATGCAAATATTCCATATAAAAAACACTCCTTCAATTCCTTGAAACAAACCTTCATTGTAAAGTCAATAATGTGAAATATTGTGGCTCCAGGAATGACTCTGCTTACGAAAACTAAGCTAAAGGTTAGTCGAGTGTTCAGTAAACATTGCACAACCGATCCAGATCAGAATAGCAGACAGTCAGCAGTCTTCAGATTGATCAGTGTGTGTAGCGTTTGCCTTTGTTCATTAGCAGTTGTGTACTGTTAGATTTGTCTCCTCATGGTGACCTTTGACAGTTTAATTAACCAGAGGATTAGCAGCAGATTTACTGTTGAACTTGATTAGTCTCTTTGAAGTGGGTCAGTAAATCGAGCAAGTGTTTTAGTAATACTGATATTATTGTTTTATTGTCATTTGTTATTATTTTTATTTATTGTAAATACAGTTGAAGGCTAAATTATAAGCCCTGCTTTGAAATGTTAATAGGCTCTATGCACAGCTAGAGTTTTAAAGCCAACGTTAAACTTCCAGTGAAAGCTTAATGTGACTATTTTTAATTTCATAAGGTTTTTTTTTACAGCATCGATGTTGTAATGTAATAACAATACATTCATTTAGTTGTTCAAGCGTAAAGCGAGATGAAAGACTGTTGTAACCACTAGCGCCGTCAGTAGCAACAGGCTAGCGCAGAAACTCCATTGAAAATACTGGGGTAAACTAAACTATCATGTTTTAAAGACATGGGAAATGGAATTTAATGCAGTGCTTCTTGTCCAATCTGAGACCCAGTTCATATCGTATATCTAACAGGCAGTGAAGATCACTGATTTTTAAAGAAATCAGATCTTAAACGTGACAATTTTGTAATGGAAAGATAGATCAACGGAAGCCCTTGGGCTGCCTGGCTGAAAATTTAAAGTCTGTGTGCATATAACCCATTATTTTACACATATTTACCAGTACATGATATTTTACAAGATACTAGTATTCAGCTAAAAGTGCCATTTAAAGGCTTAATTAGGTTGATTTGGCAAGTCATTGGTTTATTCTGTAGCCAATCAAAGAAGAAAAAATATTTTAATATAATAATTGACTGATATTGGCTAATAATATTGACCACAGCAGTTTTTAATATATACATTTTTATATCGCAGGAGGGTGAATAATTTTGTCTTCAACTGTATATTTATTGATATAATTTGTTTTTACTTATAGTTTTTTGTTTATTTGTTTGTTTTTGCAAAAAAAGAGGTTGCTAGCTGAGCTAAAATAAATTTGAGGGCTTTTAATGTTTATTTTATTTCAAGTAATGAATGGTGCTTTTGGTTTTAGCTTCAATTTTAGTCATATATTAATCCCTACATTTAGCAAACACTTTCAGTGAAATTTATAAATTACATCATTTATTGAAGAAGAAAAAAAAAAAAGCTAAATGTGTGTGTTATAATAGGGTTGGGCGATGTTGACCAATTTGGGATCGTACAATGTCTAATGTGAAACATCGCGATGGACAATGACATTGTCATAGGCGGAGGTGAATTATTTATTCATGAATAATTAATTAATTCATAACAAATTAATTATTTGTAGTCTACCGTTTCAACTACCTGACCCGCATGGTCTTTGTTTTACCCATAACCAAATCATAAATAAATAAAGATAAGATACACACAGATTACCACCTGTCAATCACTTTTTTCCGCGGGACTCTGGCATGAATAGACAGAGTGATCTGTGTCAGTATAATGGCGTCCACAAACTTGGTTGGTAAAAAAGGTGCACAACCAACAGGAACCAACCAACAGTATCTGAGGTTTTCACTATAATTACTAAGTACAAGTATGAAAGCGAAAGACTGAAGCAGTGTACTGACACTGTGACACGTTACCTGATAGATTCAAAAAGAGCAAAGAGTCGTTAGATAGAGACAAGATGAATTAAATATCACGTTTATCAACTAACTTATAGTGAGACGCCATCCAGTGCTACATCCTTGATAAACTGTCCAACGTACACTGCTCTCTGGAGCTCAGACGAGTGCATGACAGTGTGTGTGTGGCTGTGTGGCTCAATGACTGGTGTGGCTGTGTCTGTGTCTATGTGTGTGGTCTTGTGATGTGCGTTTTCAGTGGACGGAGGGCTGTTCAGAAACGCCAGTGTGGACGTGGATCATTTTCGTTCTAGAATGCCATTTTAAAACTAAGCTGTATTAGTGTAAACGGGACCTGAGTGTGTATTTTTCATGAGCGGGTTTGCGACCGGGGCGGGGCGGAGGATTGGTGATGCCGGCTCAGCATCGTGATGTCTATAGGCCATCGGCGATGGATGATGGCATCGTCTTATCGACCCAACCCTATGTTATAAATAAACAAAATGATTGGGTTGTATGTTTTTCTATCATTTAATTGAATAAAATGTTTTTTTTTAATGTAGAGCTTAATAAACAGACAACAAAATCCATGTTTCTTATTACAAGCCTTTTTCACTGCACATGTAAATAAGTAATGGCCAGGTGAATGCGTTTACCACTGTTTGGTTTGTGTAGCAAAATTTCTACCAACTTTTGTTTTTATCATGATCACACAACATTATACACCATCATGTCATCAACCATTGTGTGCTGTTAGAAATGTTTTCATCCACTCTGGGGTGATTTTGAGTCTTAATTTGGCCATAACCTTCTCTGCGTTTCAGCAAATGGAATGATTTTTGCTGACTAATCTTATTTTGACACACAAATTAAAACTAAAATCTCAATTTACTGCCCTTTCAATTTGTTCGTGGCTGTTTTTGCCCAATTTACTTGCATTATGATGACTTTTTTTTTAACAGTAAAAATGGCAAATTGTACCTTTCCCCAACAGTGAAAACCAGGAACAATCAAGAATGCATGATTATATGCGGTCATGGCTTTGCAATCAAAAAATGTCATTATAATGGGAGCCAATGGGGCAAAAACAGCCACTAACATAACGAAAGGGTGGTAAATCTGAACAATAAACAAGGGTAAACTTCTTTAAGACAGCAAAGACTGTCTTTTTTTATTTTGCAATACATGTACCAAAGATTCTTATCTTGCCATGTTTTTCTCTTTTAGGACATGGACTTTGTGAAGTATATCATTAACTGCTTCAAAGTGTACTACCCAAAGTTTCTTTGTGAGTATATTGAGATTTAATTCAACTTTCCTAATAACCATATAAAGGAACATTGTGAAATTTGGCACATTGATTGCAAAAGATCTTAACATAAACTGCACCAATTTTAGCTTATGTACGTGAAACCCTCTAGCGCCACCATCCCTGCAAAATATGACGTTTTATGGTTGTAATAATATCAAAAAGTTATTAAAGAAAGGACTGTTTTTGGGTGAGGTAAGGAGAGGGGATGTTAAAAATGACTTAAAAGACTTGTAAGCTGATGGTACTGTTGAATCATTGAAGAAAATATAGCATTAATTAGGGCTGCATGATATATCGAAAAACAGTATTGTGATAATAATATATGCAATATCCATCAATAAATTAAGTTAAATTTATGTGCTAAGCATTTGTGCTGCATGCATAAGTTGTTTATCCAATTCTGACCAATCAGATGAGGCCTTTACTATCTTTAGCCCCGCCTCTCCAGTAGGTGCTGTTAGCTGAAAATAAACACTAATGCTGGGAGACAAGAAGAAAACGACAACAGCCAATAACGATCTGAATTTCCACAGAGGTTTTCAGTCATTCGTGGTGTTTTGAAGTCTAAATGTTTTGCACCTTGACATTGTTTTTAATCTTTAATTAGCTCAGAATATATTAACTGTTTATTTGTATGATCATTACATTATTACTAATGTTTTTTAAATTGCTGATAAAATAGTATTTTGCAAGTTATATATCATAGGAGATATCATTAAATCGCAACACTGAACAACGTCGCATATCATGCACGCCTAGTATAAATCATTAAAAAAGGATTGTTGCTTTTTTCCCCATATTAGGACTTTGACCTGTCTTACTTATGCAAACATTTGATATTATTAAACCATCTTTGTGTTTTTGTTTTTATCTCAGCCAAAATGATCATGTACGAGATGCCTTGGATCATGAATGGTGAGTTGTGATTGGCTGCTGTGAATGACAGATGTGTGTATTGATGAATTTCATTTGTCGTGATGCTTTGGTTTGTTTACGCAGCTGCCTGGAAGATCGTGAAGACGTGGCTCGGCCCTGATGCCATCAGTAAACTCAAGTTTGTCTCCAAGAGTGACATCCAGACCTTTGTGGGCCCCGAACACCTTCCACCATACATGGGAGGAACGGTACGCAAAAATAAGAGGAGCTTGTTTGCTTTAAAGGTGCAGTATGCAAGTTTGACACCCAGTGGTTGAACTAGGTATTGCACTCCTGGATCAAAATAAACATACGCGCGGGTTGCCAGATTGAGTACAGGAGCGAGTGATTTAAACTGTGTTCTAAATAAAAGTAACCACACGCGATAGAGGGAATATTCTCCATATTAAAAGGAGTTTTTGTCCTAACCAACACCTCGAATTGATATATTAGAAACGGGTTCTGTTTCTCACAGCTGAACAGCAGAAACCTATGACAGTGATCAGCTCAGGTAAACATCGTGTGCTTTATTCAGTGCTAACAATGTGAGTTTGAATGCCATTTTACAGGACATTTATTGCCATATACTGAAAGCAGCAGCAGATAGTTCACCTCAGATCTGGAAAATACAATAAACCGTTTGAAATTGAGCTTTAGAACTAAACACATATGAGTGATTCAGCATCTACATTTAATGATGTTAAAGAGGGCTAACATGTATTAAATAGATCATAAACCTTTCCGTTTCGTGAGTGAGTGCATATTCTGTGCTTCTGAATGGCTGGATTTACATTTCTGTCGTGTTTCGTCTGGTGCAAACAGCCAAACTGCTCATCACTGCGTATCTCGTCACAAAGCGTGTTGTTAGGACACACGGTTACAGTGTAACCTGCTCACCTAATGTTTACGCTCTTAATATTTATATAATTTGCTAATTTATAACCTCATGTGGAACTGAATCTGTCTCATTTCGACGTCCACCGAATGACGCATTTTCGGTCACGGATGCATGCAGAGCCTTTCTGAATGAATGAAAGGCAACCCGGAGTGCTGAAATATAATTGGCTAAACTGGCATTGTGCAGGTTAAATTTACCTAAACAAAGACAGCGCTCCGGCACGGAAAACCCATTTTCAAAGCAGAATATCTGACTTCAGCATTGTTTTTCAGTTAAACCAAAGTGTCGACCATAGTGCGACAAAGTCAACCAATTTGTAAACAATAATAAAATAGGAACATTAAAACACACACTGCAAATAAAGAGAAGATTCACTAAAATAATTAGATAATAATAAAACCTTTTAAATTCTACACTGTTAGTGTAAAGTTGACAACTAAGCCCGTCACAATAATCAATATTTGGACTGATCGCACAACACATGGACATGAGCTCAATCATTTCTGGTGATGTAATATATATATCGGCCATACATAAAAACCAGTTCTAGCAACATTTCAGCTGATTGTGCAACATCTTTATCTCTATTGGAGGTGTCAGTGTCGGTATGGTTAATAAAACACTATTTACTGTAAATGACTATAGTATATCTTCATGTGGGTGTCTGACAGCTGAAAATAGATCTGGCAGTAGATATCACAGCCTCTGTTACTCTTTTTTTGTTAACATTTATTATTATTAATTTAAGGTATGCGTTTTCTCATTCTGATTCCAATCCCTCGTTATTAAACTGTTAAAAAGACTATGAAGTGTGACAGCAACTTGCCTTGCAGAGCTGTTTGAGTTGAGTTGACTCAATTAAAATGGAGTCAAGTGCAGCGTCAACAACAGAAAAAATGCAGCCAAGTGCCTTACAATTTTGAGTCAACAGTGTACATGACATTGCAGATCCTGTGGTGGGACTTCTGCGGATGCACACATTGTGATATTGATGCTGAAACCATACATTGTGCAGCTCTAGTCATTATTATTATTGTGTGTGTGTGCGCGTGTTTTATGTTATAGGACCAGTTCAAGTACAGTTATCCACCTCTGCCGGATGATGACTTCCAGTCTCCGATCTGTGAAAATGGTCCAATCATCAGCGAGGATGAAAGTGACCTTAAAGATGCCGAATCGGAGTCCAAAGAGACTCTGGAGTCCAGTTTCAATGCCGACCAATCCATCAAACCAAAGAAGGTGCAGTATATATCACATTTAGGCCATGTCCACATGTACACGGGTGACTTTATATACCAAGTTTCCACCTTCGGTTTAAGAAAAATCTCCATCCACATGAAAATGCAAAAGCGCACTGTGATGCATGCTAAAGGGGTAGTTCACCAAAATGTGACAATTCTAATCATCATTTACTCACGCATTTCAGACCTTTATGAGTTTCTTTATTCTACTAAAATGCAAAGGAAGATATTTAGAAGAATGCTGGAAATAGGTAACCATAGACTTCCATAGCAGGGAAAACAAATACTAAGTCAAACTTGAGGACAAACTTTATGGTGGCTTGAGAAAGTCTAGCCTGAAAGTTTGAAGAAGTTTTAAAGTTTAAATAATTGATGTAGTTTTTAAGAAGTTTGAAGCAGTTGGCACAGATAGATAAGAACATGCATGTTAGCATGTTTCTAGTATGGATTGGCATGTTTCTTACTAGGCGGTTGATAGGGTGTTCTGAGCGGTTGCTATGTGGTTGCTAGGGTGTTCTGAGTGGTTGCTAAGGCGGTGCTAGGGTGTTCTGAGTGGTTGCTAGGGTGTTCAAGGTGGTTGCTAAGGTGTTGCTAGGTGGTTGCTAGCGTGTTCTGTGTGGTTGCTTAGTCGTTGCTAGGTGGTTGCTAAGCTGTCGCTATGTGGTTGCTATGTTGTTCTGAGTGGTTGCTAGGCGGTTACAAACATATATTAGCACTGTTCTAATTTGAATTAGCATGGTTCTAGCATGAATTAGCATGTAACTAGCATGATTGTATGATTTTAGCATGTTGTTAGCATGATTCTAGCATGAATGAACATGTTACTAGCATGATTCTAGCATCAATTAGCATGTTACTAGCAGGACTTAGCATGTTACTAGCTTGATTCTAGCATCAATTCGCATGTTAATAGCATGATTTTAACATGAATTAGCATGTAACTAGCATGAATTAACGTGTTACTAGCATGATTCTAGCATGAATTGGCATGTGACTAGCATGATTCTAGCATAAATTAGCATGTTGTTAGCATGATTCTAGAATGAATTAGCATGTAACTAGCATGATTCTAGCATTAATTAGCATGTTACTAGCATGATTCTAGCATGAATTGCCAGGTGACTAGCATGATTCTAGCATGTTGTTAGCATGATTCTAGAATGAATTAGCATGTAACTAGCATGATTCTAGCATGAATTAGAATATTGTTAGCATGATTTATCATGAATTAGCATGTTGTTAGCATGATTCTATCATGAATTAGCATGTTAATAGCATGAATTAGCATGTTGTTAGCATAATTCTAGCATGAATTAGCAAGTTGTTAGCATGATTCTAGCATTAACAAGCATGATTCTAGCATCAATTAGCATGTTACTAGCATGATTCTAGCATCAATTAGCATGTTTATAGCATGATTTAAACATGGATTAGCATGTAACTAGCATGAATTAGCATGTTTGTAGCATGATTCTAGAATGAGTTAACATGTTACTAGCATGATTCTAGCATGAATGAGCATGTTACTAGCATGATTCTAGCATGTGACTATCATGTCATTAGCATGTTTCTAGCAAGATTAGCATGTCATTGGGATGTTAAAACTATTAGCATGTGTTAGAACAGCTAGTCACAGTCTATGGGACAGTTGCTAGGGTGCTGAAATTGGTTGCTAGGGAGTGGCTAGTAAGTTTAAAGGTCATCAGTGATTGGCTGCTGGCTAGACTGAGTTGAATGAGGCCAGACTCTAGTCTGTAGGACAGTCTGATGTTATGAGCTCACAAAGTTTGACCCAATGTAAAGTCAATGGGACTTTTGGGAATTTTCTGGGTCGTTTTTCGGAAAAACGAAAGTCGGATCAGTTAGAAAAGATATAGCAACCCGAGTCAGACCAGTTTGAAGGTCTGACAAAAGTTTGAAGGATGTAGCTTGAAAGGTTAAAGAGGAGATGCACTTTAAAAATAGTCTCAGAAGACGGAAGAAGCATAATAAGTTTATGTAGAATATCAGAATGGTGGCTCTCTCAAGCCACCATAAATATCTTCCTTTGTGTTTAAACAGAAGAACTATGCCTATAAGAAAGACTCGTACAAAGCAAATTCAAATGAATATGCATTAACATTAAATAAACATGAGGATAATAGTCATGATGATTTACTTTCTGAAGTCTTTAATGGGACAGTTGACCCAAAAATGTAAATTCTGTCATTATTTAATCCCCTTGACTTATTTTACACCTGTTTGACTTTCTTTCGTTGAACACAAAAGAAGATATTTTGAAGAATGTTGGAAATCAGTAATCATTGACTTTCATAGTATTTGTTTTCCCTACTATAAAAAACAATGGTTACAGGCTTTCCTCAGAATATTGTCGTTTGTGTTCAACACTAGAAAGAAACTTAAACAGAAGAAAGAATCTTGGACCTGGAGTTTCGGAAAATCTTTACTCTGGCCAAAGGTTTCAGAAAGTTTTGGTTTCAGGATATTGCGTTTTCATGTGGACAAACAGCCAATCCGCATAGCAAAAGAATGGCTTTGAAAATATCCGTGTTTGTGTGGACAGGGCCTTACTCTCGCTCTAAAGCGGTTGTGTATGTTTGATTAATTCATGCATTTGTGCTTGGAAATCAACTACTGTGTGCTTAAATCAAAGCATGCTGGAGCTGCACATGATATTGCATTGGCTTTTCTAGGGATGGGCGATTTATATTATCATTTGCAATGTATATAGCTGGTAAAAATGATCCTCACGATTTTTAGCGATAAGTTTTGTGTGTTTGAGCTTTTGTTTACAAAAAAAACTATTTACTGACCTGCTTTCACTCTAAAATCACTTCAAAACACCAGTCGAGTGTTTGAAATAACTATATAAAATGTGTGAATATTGTTTATTATCACAGAAGGAAGTAGGAGGCATATATTTTAGCAGGATTGAATGTGGTTTTTGTAAAATATAAGAATTAATTTAACTTATTTCCCAAAGATACAGGACTTTTTTTGTCTCTCAGAAGATGCATATAAATTATTCTCTATAATATCCTTATTGGAATAAATTCCAGGCTTGAAGACTTTCATATTTATACATTAGCACTTTTCTGCAAAGATACAGGACTTTTCTGTCTCTAAATGGATAAATATGAATCAATAACATCATTATTGTAATAAATTACAGGGTTAAAGACCTTTTATTTAATAAAATATAAAAATTAAAATTAACAATTTGTCTCTCAGGGTGGCACAGGGGCTGAGCACTGTCGCCACACGGCAAGAAGGTCGCTGGTTCAAGTCCTGGCTGGGCCAGTTGGCATTTCTGTGTGGAGTTTGCATGTTCTCCCCGTGTTGGCGTGGGTTTCCTCCGGGTGTTCCAGTTTCCCCCACAGTCCGAACACATGCAGTATAGGGGAATTGATGAACTAAATTGTCCGTAGTGTGTGCTTGTTTTTCGTGCGTGCGTGAGAGAGAGAGAATGTGTGTGAGTTTCCCAGTACTGGCTTGCAACTGCAAGGGCATCCGCTGTGTAAAACATGCTGGAAAAGTTGGCGGTTCATTCCACTATGGCGACCCCTGATGAAACTAAGCCGAAGGAGAATTAATGAATGAATGAATGAATCATTCTCTCAATGGATAAATATGAATTATCTTCAATAATATCCTTATTGCAATAAATACCAGAGTTGAAGACTTTTATATTTATATATTAGCACTTTACTCCAAAGATACAGGACTTTCTTTTGCTCTCTCAGTGGATACATATGTAGTATCATCAATAATATCATTATTGCAATAAATACCAGGGTTAAAGAAAACTGAAGAAAAATAAAAATGAACACTCCGTGGATATATACTGTATGTAGTATCTTCAGTAATATAGTTATTGCAATAAATAGCAGCAAATATAGTGATATAATCAAGTCCACATCGCTCATCCCTGCCCTTTTCTCTCTTGCCCTTTGACTCTCTTCATTAGTGAGATAATAATAAATCCCATGAAATCAGCTTAACATCAGCAATAACTACTAACCAATGCTGGATGACTGTAGAAGAGAGATGTGATGCAATGGTTCATGTGGTTTAAACTGATTTGCTGATGCAGGCTTTTTATTTTGCACTGATTGACAGAAATTGATCATTTGACCTTATCTGAACCGCCGCAGGAAGTTATGCTGTAGAAACATATCTGAGACTATATACTGCATTTCCTTTTTTACTTGCAATCTCTAATGCTTTCTTCTGGCCCCTTTATCAATGAGATAATGGCATGACCAGGTTAATTAGCATCAGAAAAAACTACTAGCTAGAGCTGGATGATCGGAGTCTGAGAAGATCTTTTTTGTATGTTAGATTAGACCAGGGCTTCTCAACCTTTTTCACTTCAAGGCCCAACTCCTATTTTCAATGGCCTACCTTTCTGACATGTTCTCTCTGATTGTCTAAAAATGCTGTGTTCACACCAGACGCGGAACACGCGGATAAATCGCGCTATTTGCGAGTAAATAGACGCGTGAACATTTGAGTTTACTCGCTTCATTCGCGCGTCAAACTCCGCTTCATTCGCGCATCAAACTCTGCTTCATTCGCGCGTCAAATTCACCTCAGAACAGATGCGGATTCGCGTCATGGGCCAGGCTTCTGTCTGCCCGGTGAATGTAGCTTCGTTGCTTAATGGCTAACATGGATTTTATTGATAAAATAACTGTGTATGTGCTTTATGAAGGCTGTAAAACAGACACTGCTCCAAACGTATCGACGCTGAGTCCACTACATACTTTCAGAGGTGCACCCAGCTCTCTGAGCTCATAAACTCCTCCAGAAACTTAACCTGGATGACGGAGGCTTTCAGTGGTGCTTCTGACTGAGCCAAGCCCAGTTTAATGAACTGTTGTCGGTGTCGGCTGGAGGATTTTACCCGGACACCAACAACAGGTGCTACGTCACAATCATGCCCCCACAAGAGCAAGCTCCTGATTGGTTAACGCGGCGCGAATGTCCGCAGAAGTTCAGATTTTTGAAATCGAGCGATTCGTACGTTTTGCGCGTTAAGCACGTCAAACGTGCAAATCGCTCAATTCGCGCGTATCGCGCCGTCCGCGCCGCGCAATTTGCATCATTCGCGCTGAGCCATTCGCGTGTACCGCGCCGCAGGATGCCTATTCGCTCGTTTGCATTAACTTAACATGCAAATCACTCGCGCTTGACGCTTTTTGCTTATCTGGTGTGAACGCAGCAAAAGAAAATGTTTATTTTAAATCTTTATTTATCAGCAAAAAATTTATTTTGCCTTCTACTATTATTCTTTTATTTTTCTACAGCATTTTATAAAAAGTAAAACTTTATTTTATTATATATTTTTTAAGCACACACAGATTGAAAGCTCCTGAATTTAGAATTTCTGACCAGTTATTCTTTACAACTGCAGAGTATTCGGGCCTTTTCTTCAATAAATGAACCTGTCAAAAAACAGCTGCTGCTTTGAATTGGACTGACTGCTATTCATCTATTGATCTACTATTCATATCTATTAAAAAATCAAAAGTAAAATACAGTACCAACACTCTAAATCTGTTGAAACGCATTGATCTGAAGGCGGTTGGGTTTGCAGCTGCATATTATTAGAGTTTGCTGACAGGAACAGTGAACAGCTGTTCACCATTGAAACACCACCAAGACTAGCTAGATCCTCCTGTACATGCGCATGTCCGTTATAAAACACTCGCAGGACATTAAATTTGGACAACTATGTGGATATATTAAAGTGTTCTCATACAGAGCATGTGCATAGTTTGTGAATCAACGGACTAGTGTGACTCTGATACAGTATGAGTCGCAGACGTGAGGCAAGCGTGCTATAAGGGTGCAAGGGTAATTAGGCTATAACGCTAATCATCGTTACCTTTACATTTGCGTGATGTTTTGCTGTATACAACTGAGAATGTATTCCTAGTTAGCGTGCAGCAGTTGGAAGTTTAAGTCACAGAGCCCCAAGTAATTAATAACAGAAAATGGGAAATGCCATTACTTCAATCATTTTAATATGACTTATTTAATAATGAAATCAAATAATTATAGCATAATATTTAAGTTCATTTTAAACCATCTCACAGCCCACCTGCAGGATCGCAGTGGGCCACGGCTCACTGGTTGAGAATGACTGGATTAGACGTCTCGTACTGCAAAATTAACGCTACATGAGTTTACAAAAGAAACTGAACTTTTGCGCAGGAATAAATGCAGACTGCTGATGGAATCACTTTATACTGATTATTGCTTCATAAATTGCTAAAAAGGTCCAAATCAATAGCAAAATTGAATTGATTAATTGCACAGGCATAACATCAGGGACTTATTGCAATTTTTTGTTTCATATTTATATTATTTATAGCCAAGACCAGCACAAACACGAACACAACTTAATACATCCTGTAAGGGAAAAACTTCATCAAACGAAATGATCGTCAGGATTATATATATAAATAACCTCAAGTAGGGATACTCTGTACCTAGTACTGGAGAAAAAAAACAAATCATAATTTTAAAGGTAAACATATCAAAGAATAAATATCAATCATTGCATAAACAGATGACGATTAAATAATGTGTTGCTATTCTTTTACTTCAGAAAAAAAGAAATTGAAAATCTTGAAAGTTTCACAATAAACATGATAAATTATCAAAAAATACAAAATGAACAGACTTTCGGTGTCTTTGGGGTGCTGCGGACTTAATTTAATCTGTATATCCTGCATTTTGCGTTCTGATGAGCTCTAAGAGTGGTTGCAGATGGTTTTGACTTACCATAAAAACTAACTAAAACAAATGTTTACTTCCCAAAAAAGTAACTGGTTGAGTTACTTAGTTTTTCGGTGAGTAACTCAATATTGTAATGCATTACTTTCAGAAGTAACTTTCCCCAACACTGCATGGGACTATGCCTAGATACGTTTATTTTAGTGCTGGGCAAAAATGTTATCGCATCCAAAATGAATGTTTGTTTTGACAAAGGCATAGATATATTTAAGAAAATGTTTATTTATATTTAGATATACAGTACGTGTACATGATACAAAATATATATAAATGCAAATAACTATGTAACTAAATTGTTTTGTTTCTGTGTGTGCATCATAAATACATACAGGCAGTGCAGAATTATTAGGCAAATGAGTATTTTGAGCACATCATCCTCTTTATGCATGTTGTCTTACTCCAAGCTGTCTAGGCTCGAAAGCCTACTACCAATTAAGCATATTAGGTGATGTGCATCTCTGTAATGAGAAGGGGTGTGGTCTAATGACATCAACACCCTATATCAGGTGTGCATAATTTTTAGGCAACTTCCTTTCCTTTGTCAAAATGGCTCAAAAGAAGGACTTGACAGGCTCCGAAAGGTCAAAAATAGTGAGATATCTTGCAGAGGGATGCAGCACTCTTAAAATTGCCAAGCTTCTGAAGCGTGATCATCCAACAATCAAGCGTTTCATTCAAAATAGTCAACAGGGTCGCAAGAAGCGTGTGGAAAAACCAAACCAAAAACCAAGGCGCAAAATAAACTGAGAACTGAACCATGAACTGAGAAAAGTCAAGCGTGCAGCTGCCAAGATGCCACTTGCCACCAGTTTTGCCATATTTCAGAGCTGCAACATCACTGGAGTGCCCAAAAGCACAAGGTGTGCAATACTCAGAGACATGGCCAAGGTAAGAAAGGCTGAAAAACCACCACCACTGAACAAGACACACAAGCTGAAACGTCAAGACTGGGCCAAGAAATATCTCAAGACTGATTTTTCTAAGGTTTTATGGACTGATGAAATGAGAGTGAGTCTTGATGGGCCCGTGGCTGGATCGGTAAAGGGCAGAGAGCTCCAGTCCGACTCAGACGCCAGCAAGGTGGAGGTGGAGTACTGGTTTGGGCTGGTATCATCAAAGATGAGCTTGTGGGGTCTTTTCGTCTTTTTGAGGATGGAGTCAAGCTCAACTCCCAGTCCTACTGCCAGTTTCTGGAAGACACCTTCAAGCAGTGGTACAGGAAGAAGTCTGCATCCTTCAAGAAAAACATGATTTTCATGCAGGACAATGCTCCATCACAAGGAGGGAAAACAGTACACCTCTCTGAACAGTGTCTGGGAGGCTGTGGTTGCTGCTGCACGCAATGTTGATGGTGAACAGATCAAAACACTGACAGAATCCATGGATGGCAGGCTTTTGAGTGTCCTTGCAAAGAAAGGTGGCTATATTGGTCACTGATTTGTTTTTGTTTTGTTTTTGAATGTCAGAAATGTATATTTGTGAATGTTGAGATGTTATATTGGTTTCACTGGTGAAAATAAATCATTGAAATGGGTATATATTTGTTTTTTGTTAAGTTGCCTAATAATTCTGCACAGTAATAGTCACCTGCACACACAGATATCCTCCTAAAATAGCTCAAACTAAAAACAAACTAAAAACTACTTCCACAAATATTCAGCTTTGATATTAATGAGTTTTTTGGGTTCATTGAGAACATGGTTGTTGTTCAATAATAAAATTAATCCTCAAAAATACAACTTGCCTAATAATTCTGCACTCCCTGTATATAATACACACACATATATATATATATTGTGTCAAAACAAACTTTTATTTTAGATGTGATTAATCCTTGTGTGTGTTTTTTTATTATTATTATTTATTGTGAAATTCACTACAAAATTCAACTTTTGAGGCAGGTTATTTGTCACATATGGTATAGATGTAGTATCGATACCATGGTATTATTACATTTTGATACTGTGCCCAATCTCAAATTACTATGTCGAGGCATCCCCAACCTTTGAAGTGAGACGATTGAACGATTGTCACCTTCAATTCCCATCTATAGTGCTATAATGAGTTTAATCTAGATCCTCAATCAGCTTTTCAAACCTCAGTGCTTGATTAGTACTAAACTGTTAATTATTATCAGTCGTAATCAGTCTGCTGTGATCTGATCAAATAATGTTTGATGTTTTACACACAACTTCTCAGCCTCATCAGCTAGTGTTTGTGTTAATGGTAATGTTGATCAAATGGACATGCTAATAGTGTGTGTGTGTGTGTTCAAACATCTCATTGATCACTCAAATTCATCATCTCAAACTCTGTGCATGATTGATTTACTGTGAATGAATCTCTTTAGTCTTATCGAATGGGTTTTTTTTTGTCATGTTGACGCCATTTAACTATTTAAAGTGTCCAGTTGGCAATTTTATTTTCATCTGAACTCAAAATGTCAGCGTTTCTCTTCCAACATCTGCATAAGAAATTAAATCCTAAGCAACATTTATTTCTGAATCCACAAAGAGGAATCAATGCAGAAGTAAGTTGTATTTGCGTATACTCTGTGTTCATATTGGAACTGTTGTGCCTTGCGGTAATATTCGCTTTAAACTATTGCTGTATGCAGTTATTTTGATTCATTTGCTTTTAATGTACACACATTCACAAGTAACCAGGCCAAATGTAATATAATTATTATTTTAGAAATATTCTGTTTCGTTACCGTAATTAAGCAGTCATTATCAGCCACATTGCATCTGTATAATGTTATTATTATTAGCAGGATTATTTATTATCTGCATATTTATATTTGTTTTAATAAAAACAAGCTTAGATTTGTCCAGCTGTGATGTTTTGGAGACGTCTGCATCACCATATGGGGCATAAGAACAGGACGTGTGTTTGGATATAACTGAGTTGTTTGACCACGCTTCGTTATTATTATTCATTTATCAGGGTGTCCGCGGGGTCTTAAAAAGTATTAAAAGTTGATAAAGCGATTATGAGACAATTTAGGCCTTTAAAAGGTATTAAAAGTCTTAATTATGTTTTTATGAGGTGTTTGACTTAAAAAAAAAAAAAGCATAAATATATTTATTTTCCTCGATTAGTTTGGGCCGGGTGCGTCCAGCCATGCTCCTCTGTCCGGGTGATGTCACGTAATTTGCAACGAACGCGGGAAGGGGATATGACGCTCTCCACATGTAGCGAAACCATAGAGCAGGGCTATTCAATTGGCGGCACGCAAGGCAATTTGTTCAGGCCCTCCAAATAGTGTGAACAAGACATCAAAAATAAATTTAGTTCAGTCGAAAAACATCCGCTGTGCGTCTGTTCAATACAGCACGAGCTGCAGGTGAAGGCTGTGCAGAGCGAGAGTCACCTGACATTAAGTGAGTGAGTGGCGCAAGCAGCCCAAAACATTTGGACACTTAATCGTAAAGGCTTCTCAACACCGCGTTTCTGTTACACGGAACGAAACTGCTGCAACTAAACAAAGTTATGCCATCTGTGCGCTAGTTTACAGTTTTGAGCTTATACACCAAGGCTAATTTGCACGCACACTGCATTAACTATACACTGTAAAAAATAAATCCGTAAAGATTACGGTAAAAAACCGGCAGCTGTGGTTGCCAGTATTTAACTGTAAAAAGTACAGTACAAACCGTAAAAGTAAATTCTCATTTTTACAGTAAACTACCATATTTTATTAATTTATAGAGGTAATATGTCTGTATTTTAAATTAGCAACATCTACACAGCCATATGCAGGTGGTGATGAGAAAGTTCATACATAATGAACCAATGCTCATCACAAACAACTTTTCCCACAATCAGAAAAGTGTATCAGTGTATAGAAGGTGCTCGGTGTCCTTCACACAGCTACTAAACACCAGTATGGTAACACGCATAAAATTAAAGTCATGAAATGAACATCGTTTATCAACATTAGATGTAACATAACTCACTAATATACATTACTGATAGGGAAACGGCTAAAAAGATCCATAGTAATGTCAACAAAAAGCATAAAAAGTGATGTGCCATGCAGGGAATTCTGGGAAAGTCAATTTGCGGTTATTCACCGTATATATTAAGGAAACATACTGTTAACCAGGTTACGGATTTGTACTGTAGCATTTTCAGTTTTTTTTTTACCGTTGAAATCACTGCCTTTTTTTTTTACAGTGTAGCAGCGGGCCGTTCACATATCACGTCTTTTCCGTGTGCAAGTTTGTTATTTCCAATATTAGAATATATGCCAATATGTGTGCGCAAGCGGAGCTATGCATTCGCACCTTCCAGACGCTCCGAGTAGAAAACATCTCACACATAGCGGTGAGTGCTGTGCGTGGCTTTCAGTGCAATGTACACAAAAGATATGTTAGACGAATTATTACAAATGATTATGTATGTATGAACACAGATGATAACAACAGTTCATTTAAATACTTGCCTAATATAAAGCTTGAATTTACATTAGATGTGATAACCGTGAAACCATGATTATTCTTCAGACTGTATAATCGTACAACCAAAATCTATAATTGTTGCATTCATAACTGTTACGCCGTTCAAAACGCCACATATGAATGTGTGTGAATGTAGAAGAAGCCTACTTCAGCAATGCTCTGCTTTTGTTGTGCTCTGAAATACAACATTTGAATGTTTCTAAATAAAGCCACATTGTACAATGCAGTGATGTTATGTAGTTTCGAAATACAATATATGAACATTTTAATGTGGAAAAATACAACGTGGGTGTCTTAAGGAGCAAAAATGCAGCATATGTGCTCTTATATTGCTGTTGTGTCATCACTTATATTGCTGGTCATATCTCTCCTGCCTCTCATTTGGGAGGCTTTTCATGAACTGGCCCCATGACACACTAATTGAATAGCCCTGCCATAGAGCAAAACAGACGGCAAAATGGGATAATGCTAGTTTGCATACTCCTGCGTGGAGAAGGACGAGATTAAACAGTGGCTGAAACACAATTCATTCTTTCACGGTTCGTTCTTCCGAGCTTATCTACGTTCTGTTGCACGGTTGTGTTCCATTCATTTATTTAACTACAACTGTTTATTAACAACTGTTTATTAAGTTAAAGGTTTGATACTGATTAGAACTTGAAGTGGCGATGAGGTCTTAAAATATTCTGAGAAAGTCTTTAAAAAGTCTAAAAAAGGTATTGAGATTTCCTTTAGGATCCCTGCATATACCCTGTTTATTCCTTTGCTGGAGATTAGAACTGAATTTAGAAATAGTTTTGACACAAATCTTTGTGCTTAACAAAGGAGATTAAATATGTGGGCTAATGGATGTGTTCAGTGGAGTGAGTTTCCACCGTTTCCTTACTCCACCAAAGTAAAGGAGTAAAGTAAAGAGTAAAAGTAAAGAGGCTGAATGGAGGAGGCTCGTTCTTTATCCTCGCGCTGCAGATGCTCTGTTTAACAGTTTTCTCACTAGTGAAGCGTTCAGTTTTTACACTTATAAAGTCCACCATGTAAATAGCAAATGCACCATGTTGTGATGTAACTGACTCTTAAAGGGAATGAGAGACGAGACTCTGATTGGTTTAATGCACGTTATGCTCAAAACACACCCATAACTCATTAAGAGAATAAGCACAGCCCTGTTAGACCATGATCCAGGGTGCAGAGTGTATTTCTCCATCCTTAAAATAGCAAAAGTGGATTCAGACATGCCCTTAATGCTTTTGTGCCATGCACTTTAGACTTTGCGCTTAGATCATTAAAAAAGAGCCCAACAATTTGTAATTGTATTATAAAAGTTCTATAAAGTTTTCTAACTGGTAAATGTCATGATCTGGTGTTATATAAGGTTGTCTATGTTCATCTATTCGGTGCGCATTCATGACTTAGAGAGGCATGGCTTTGGACGGCAAGGAGGGACGTGCGTTTTCAATGCTATTATGCTAATGTTAGCATTTTGGCAGATCAACTACTGCACCTTTAATTAAATCAATTGATTTGTTCAATCCACTTACATTTGTAAAAACAATTAAGTTGCCTCCCTGAAAGAAACTCAAGAGTTGTGTTGATTCAGCTCATTTGAAATGAGTAGCTTGAACCAGCAGCAAAATCATTTGAGTGAAAGAGTGCTTAATCTATTGTTTTTATTCATTTATTTATTTTTGGCTTCCAATCAAAGTGATTTGTTTGCTTAATTTGATCATCAGCTTGAAACTTTTTAATCCCAGTGGCAACAAACAAAATGCATGGCAGAAGCTCACCGTTGTGCTTGATTTCATTTGGGTTATTTTGTCTGATGTCCTTCTTTGTCTGTCTTAAAACAAGGACTGGTAAGACATTGTAGATGTTTCTCCACCTCAAGTGCCTGCAGTTTCCAGAACCATCATCTGTGTCCGCTCCGTTTCAACACCAGCCACAATTTCACACTCCTTTTAATGCATTTAAGTGGCATTTCACATCGCTTGATTCATATTTGAACAAACTACCGTCTGGTTACGGGGTTTAGCTGATCAATCAGGCTGAATGAAGAAGTGATTTTTAGCACTTTTAGTATGTTATCTTCTTTGTGTTGTTATTGTGTAAAGAGCTCCTACACACTCCTTTATTGGAAATATACAGCATTTCTATAATGCATTACTGAATCGATAAGTTCAATTCAGGCTTATTTGTATAGCACTTTTCACAGTTAGTGTTTCAAAGCAGCTTTACAAAAGGTGCACATTATTGCATTACAATTAAAATCAGAAGAGTTAAGGTTAGTAATTACCATAACTTTATTAGTTACTAATTAACTAGTAGCTTTTAGTCAAGTCTCATTTATTTCTATTGCATTTTATGCAATACTGATTGTTATAAAGCAGCTTTTGTGGATATAATAAGGGAAATAAGTCAACCATTAGCTATGTTGTTATTCAAAGATATAAATTAGATTTAAAACTGGAATATTGCATCAAATATTTGTGAATAAAGCAGTGTTTCCATTAATTGAGAAACAAAATAGTTACTTCCTGATAATCTGGCAGCAAATATCATACGGAGAAATGTTGGAGAAATCACTGTGGTCTTTTTTCCTTCTCTAATAAATAAGATAATTTTATCCTACTCAGTTGTGCGCAGGAATTTATGTGCATTGTCAATATTTATGCATATCTCTGTGTTTCCTTTAAGCATTTTTATGCAATATTGCAAAATGCACATGAAAATTGCATTAGAATTGAACATCCATTGTAGGAAAAAGAAATACTATTGAAGTCAATGGTTACCACGTTTTTGTTTTCCATTTACCACAGGACACTTAGGGTTGCAATCAGAATTATTGAAACCCCTTTTAATTTTTTTTTCTTTTTTAAATATTTCCCAAGTGATGTTTAACAGAGCAAGGAAATGTTCACAGTATGTCTGATAATATTTTTTCTTCTGGAGAAAGTCTTATTTGTTTTATTTCGGCAAGAATAAAAGCAGTTTTAAATTTTTTAAAACCCATTTTAAGGTCAAAATTATTAGCCCCTTTAAGCTCTATTTTTTCGATAGTCTACAGAACAAACCATCATTATACAATAACTTGCCTAATTACCCTAACCTGCCTAGTTACCCTAATTAACCTAGTTAAGCCTTTAAATGTCACTTTAAGCTGTATAGAAGTGTCTTGAAGAATATCTAGTCTAATATTATTTACTGTCATCATGACAAAGATAAAATAAATCCGTTATTAGAGATGAGTTATTAAAACTATTATGATTAGAAATGTGCTGAGGAATTTTCTCTCTGTTAAACAGAAATTGGGGGAAAAAATAAACAGGAGGGGCTAATAAATCAGGGGGTTGAATAATTCTGATTGCAACTGTGTAGTACATTTACTTTTTTTCATATGTGGATTAAAGTTCTGTGCATCAAAATATGGACAAATGTTGTGATTTTTTTATTATATTTTCTTTTTAAATCAATCATTAGTCTTTTAGGTAGCACTTTACAGTAAGGATGTATTAGTTGTTAGTTAATGCATTTACAAACGAACAAACAATAAAACATTACAGTATTTAATAATCTTTGCCAACATTAAATGTAAATTAAGTCACTCATTGTTAGTTAATTTTAACTCGCAGTGCTGTAATGTTCACAAGCATGAATTATGATTTTAATAATGCATTAGTAAATGTTGAACTACGATTTATAATTGCTGTACAGGTATCATTCCTTGTTAGTTCATATTAGTATATACGTTAACTAATGACCGTCGTTTATGCGTATTTCCAAAATTTATCTTGACATTTCCATTTAAGCATTTTTTTTTATGCAATATTCCAAAATGCATATAAAAATAGGTGAATAGAACCATAGCTAATGATGCAAACACACAATAATGTCATTATTCAGATCAGATCAGTTTAATGTTAATCCAGTATAGACATGGGACGATAACCGTTTTCAAGGTATACTGCGGTTTGAAAAAGTCAAGGTTTTAAAACCGCCAACATTTTCTGTAATACCGTTCTTAAGGTATGTGTAAGATTTTTTTTGTTCACTTTTTTTTTTTAGGACAACAGTATCTCCAGCAAAGATATCCAAAGATGCCATTTTAAATTGTAAATAAATCTGTGTTTTTAAAACTAAGGAAGACAGTCAATAATTCATTTGAATTATTTAGCCTGACAGGTTTACTGCTCCAAAATATTTTAAAAGTTTCACAAAATAAAATATATTGTGTTCAAAGGGGAAAAAGTTTTTGTTTTTTACCCAGACATTTAAAAAGAACTTATTTTAGAGCTGTCATCACAATACCGTGAAACCGTGATATTTTTATCCAAGGTTATCATACCGTCAGAATCTTATACCGGCCCATGCCTAATCCGGTAACAGTACAGAGTTTGCATTATTTTTTCAGTGTTGATTCAGTTCAGATCAATATATAAGGTGTATTTGACAACAAGCTGTCGAATTATTGGAAAATGAAGCACACTGTTACACTTCAGATGCATTATTTTTTAATAATTCAATTATTTCCTTCTAGTGTGTAGGAGCTCTGAGATCTTACAGGATCTACTGTAAACCGCAGTCATCTCAGTGCTTTTTTATTACCATCGTATTATTATTGTTATAGCATTTAGACCAGATGTTCAGGCATCTTGTGTTTTTTTTAAAGCCATTATTTAATCACTTAAAGGGATAGATCACCCATCATTTACTCTTCCTTATGTAGTTTTACACTAAAGTAGATATTTTGAAGATTGCTGGCACCAATTGACTTCCATAATGGGATAAAAATACTATGGATGTCAATTGGGGTCAAAATATCTTCCTTTATGCAGTTTTAGATGCGTTTCTTTCTTCTATTGAACACAAAAGTAGATATTTTGAAGATTGCTGGCACCAATTGACGTCCATAGTATTTTTTTGTCTATGGAAAATAGTAAAAAAATAAAAAAGATATTTTGACACCAATTGATTACTATGGAAGTCAATTGGTGCCATAAATTTTCTAAATATATTCTTTTGTGTTCAACAGAAGGAAAAACGCAGATAAAACTGTATAAGGGAAGATATTTTGACACCAAATGACTTCCATAGTCATTTTTTTCCTATTATGGAACTCAATTGGTGTCAAAATATCTTAATTTGTGTTGGACAGAAGTAAAGTAACTCGATTTATTTTTGTTCAAAAATAGATTTTGAACAACTGAACGATGGCAGAATTATAATTTTTATGTAAACTGTCCCTTTAAGCTTTGCACTAACACTCCATTAAAATGAAGTTGATTTGTCCACATCTGCGCTCCATATTTTAGATCTCATGCAGGATTTGAAACCTGACAGTCACTTGTTGTAGTTAGAAATAAGACATTGTTGTACTGAAACGATGACTTTTGTTTTGAAAGCACAAAATAATGCTCTTTTTAATTACTGTGATTTAATACTGTGATTCATTTACTGTCTGTTTGCCTAAGACTGATGTATAAAACAATCCTTTCATCACTAATGACCAATTAACTTGTACACTTTACATTAAGGTTCCACTTGTTAATGTTAATTAAAACACAATAGCATCACATTTTGGTGTCTGCAGCAATTTAAAGAGCAGGTCATATGGTGTTTAAAGTGTCTAAAGACATTGTAATTGTATTAAAATTTGCATTTAATAGAATAATTTTGAATATGATTCATTTGAATCAATTCATGTCTGTAAGCCCCTCCACCAATTAATAAGCCAACTCTGCTCTGATTGGTCAATTTAAAATGGAACACCCATTCCAGGGTGTTTGTATTTTATGAGAGGCGGAGATTATGCAAATGAGTTCTTTTGTATTGACGTAGCAGGTTAAAGATTCAAAATAGAATGACTCGTTAAAGGAAATTTAGAGCTGACTTTTAATTTGAGAGACAGTATCTTTATTTACAACAACTTTGCAGATTGTTTACATTAAAAGACAGCCATGTTACAAACCCATATGACCTGATCTTTACATGTAATTTAGGTCACACTTTATTTTAAATGTACAATTCACATTATTAAGAAACCTTGTAAAGACTTTTAGCTCAATAATCCTTTAATTAGCTGAGAATTAGTAGTCTTTGAGGTAGTAGTTGGGTTTAGGTATTGGATTAGAATAAGATCATATGTTATAAGTGCTAATATCTTAATAATAGACAGGTAATAAGACACTGGTTAATAGTGAGAACTTAAAATATAACCAAATTCATTAATTTAATGTAGATTGACTGGAAATTTGTGAATCGTGCATCAAATATATTAAACAGAAGGCATGCATTGATGCATTCTCGTGCAGAAACTGAATAATCAAATGTAAAATGATCAGTATAGTCAGTAGTGTGAATTGTCACTTAAACTAACGTGTTACCCTCATTTATATACATGGAAGTGTTTTTAATGTTTTGTGAAAATGTTCATTTTGAGTCTGTTTGAACTGACGAATATTCTTTATGTTGTCAAATGTGTATCTACACTGTAAAAAATATCCTTAAATTAGCAGTTTGTTTTGTTTTTTTCCGGTTTATTTCTGCTTTTGAATTGCATTATGGGAGCTCAATCTTTCTTCCAACAACTTTTAACCTTGATAAAGTTGTTAAAAGTGACTTTTATTTCTCTAGATGTTATTATTTCTTATACATTATAATATTTACAAACTCAAAATATCTTCCCCTATACAAGTTTTTATATGCGTTTGTCTTCTGTTGAGCACAAAAGTACATATTTTGAAGATTTCTGACACCAATTGACTTCCATAATAGGAAAAAAAAATACTTTGGAGACCAGTTGGTGTCAAAATATCTTCCCTTAGACGGTTTTATATGCGTTTTTTCTTCTGTTGAAAACAGAAGTAAACATTTTGAAAATTGCTGGCACCAATTGGCTTCCATAAAGTGAAAAAATACTATGGAGGTCAAATTAGTGTCAAAATATCTTCCATTAGGCCGTTTTTATATGCGTTTCTTTCTTCTGTTGAGCACAAAAGGAGATATTGTGAAGATTTCTGACACCAATTGACTTCCATAATAGGAAAAAAATACCATGGAGGTCAATTAGTGTCAAATATCTTCCATTAGGCAGTTTTATGTGTTTATTTCTTTTGTTGAACACAAAAGTGCATATTTTGAAGATTTCTGACACCACTTGACTTCCATAGTATTTTTTTTCCTATTATGGAAGTCAGTTGGTTTCAAAATATCTTCTCTTATGCAGTTTTATAAACGTTTCTTTCTTCTGTTGAACACAAAAGTAGACATTCAGTAGATTGCTGGCACCAATTGTCTTCCATAATAGGAAAAAAAATACTATGGAGGTCAATTGGTGTCAAAATATCTTCCATTAGGCAGTTTTATATGCGTTTCTTCTGTTGAACACAGTAGATATTTTGAAGATTTCTGGCACCAGTTGACCTCCATAGTATTTTTTTTCCTATTATGGAAGTCAATTGGTTTCAAAGTATTTTCCCTTATGCAGTTTTATATGTGTTTTTTTTTCTGTTGAGCACAGAAGTAGATTAGAGTAGATTTAGAAGTAGAAGTAGATTTCTGACACCAACTGACTTCCAAAATCGGAAAAAAATACTATGGAGATCAATTGTTGTCAAAATATCTTGCCTCAAGCAGTTTTATATGTGTTTCTTTCTTCTGTTGAACACATAAGTATATTTTGAAGATTTCTGATCACTAAATGAGAGATCAACATCCCATAATGCAATTCACAACCAGAAATAAACCCAAAAACGCTAATTTACTGTTATTTTATTTACAGGGTTGTAGGATATTCAGCAAAGTATAAAGATTTCATATGTCTGAAATGTAATATGTCATGAAACGATTCCTGTGACAAAGATTTATGACATACAAACTTCATTTCTACAAGTCATGTTGAAACGGATGATGTTGTTTAATGAATTAATATCAATGGGACCTTTTTATGAAGTATCACCTATAATGTAGCGTCAACTAATAAATAGACACTAATGATTGATTGATTGATTGATTGATTGATTGATTGATTGATTGATTGATTGATTTACTGACATTTTATACAATGTAATCATATCTGAAGAACATTTCATGTAATCCAGAGCAAGACTGTGATTTTTTTTTTTCTCAATCAAGTACTGAATAAAGTCCAGAATATTTCACAAATCTGCGTCTTTAATGGATTCATGAGTATTCATTATCATTATAATGTGCTTCTGTTGCGTCAAATCCTGTGTTGACCTTTGACCTTGACCTCTCACACGCATCCATTCAGTCAAGCTAACGTTACGCACCAGTTTTACTTCAACTTTGCTTCTCCCACTTCTGCAGCTCGAGCACAAAGAAAGTGTGTGTTCAGCAGGATTGCTTTCGGCTTTCGCATGTGTTTGGCCGGAAATAGAAATAGAGGAAAGATCCTTTATTGGTTAAAAGTGGTGCATGAAATCCCAGTCTGATGATTTTATTGCCTGTTTGGCTTTTGAGGACTTGTGTTCTCACATTTGTGCTGGTTTTCAATTCCCTTTATTTGGTTTTCGTCATGTTGTGTTGCTGCCAATTTGTACAGAGTTTGAATTAAATCAGCATTATAAAGCATAGGTTATTATATTTAAAGTGGTTGTTGACAATTTAATTTAACTCATTCTAAACCTTTGTGAGTTTGTTGTTTGAATACTAAAGTAGATATTTTGAAGAATGTTGGGAAATGGTAACCATTGACATCCATTGTAGGAAAAACAAATCATAAAGTCAATTGTGTCCAACATTCTTCTAAACAATTTGGATTTATTATCTTTTAAAAGGATAGTTCATGCAAAAAAAATACTTGCTTTGTTTTGAATACAAAAGAAAATATTTAGAAAAATGTTCAAATGGTAACCATTGTAGGAAAAACAAATGCTATGGAGGTCAATGGTTACCGGTTTCCAACATTTTTCAAAATAATTTGGATTCATTATCTTTAAAGGTGTAGTTCATCCAAAAAAAAAAATGTATTTACTCACTTTTTGTTTTGAATAAAAGTGTAGGTATTTTGAAGAATGTTTGAAGAATGTCAAGGCAACCATTGATGTCCACAGTTTTAGTTTTTCCTAAAGAGGAAGTCAATGGTTACTGGTTTCATTCTTCACAATAATTTGGTTTTATTATCTTTAAAGGGACAGTTCACTCCCCCCAAAAACATTATTTACTCACTTTTTGTTTTGAATACAGGTGTAGATATTATGAAGAATGTTGGAAAATGGTAAACATCCATTGTGGGGTAGAAAATACTATGGTAGTCAGTGGCTACTGGTTTCCAACATTTTTCATAATAATTTGGATTCATTATCTTTAAAAGGTATAGTTCATTCAAAAAGTTTTATTTACTCACTTTTTGTTTTGAATACAGGTGTAGATATTTTGAAGAATGTTGGAAAATAGTAACCATTGACATCCATTGTAGGGGAAAACAAATAATATGAAAGTCAATTGTATCCAACATTCTTCTAAATAATTTAGTTTTAATAGATTTTAAAAGGATAGTTCATGCAAAAACAAATATAGATAGAAGACAAAAGTAGATATTATGAAGAATGTTGGAAAATGGTTAACATCCATTGTGGGGTAGAAAATACTATGGTAGTCAGTGGCTACTGGTTTCCAACATTTTTCAAAATAATTTGGATTCATTATCTTTAAAAGGTATAGTTCATCCAAAAGTTTTATTTACTCACTTTTTGTTTTGAATAGAAAAGTAGGTATTTTGAAGAATGTTGGAGAATGGTATCCATTGATATCCACAGTATTTGTTTTTCCTACTGTAGAGTCAATGATTACTGGTTTACAATGTTCTTCACAAAAGTTTGGTTTTATTATCTTTAAAGGGACAGTTCACCCCCCAAAAAATTAATGTACTCACTTTTTGTTTTGAATACAAGTGTAGATATTTTGAAGAATGTTGGGAAATGGTAACCATTGGCATCCATTGTAGGAAAAACAAATACTATTGTAGTCAATTGTATCCAACATTCTTCAAAACAATTTGGTTTTATTATCTTTTAAAAGGATAGTTCATGCAAAAAAACAACTCACTTTTTGTTTTGAAAACAAAAGAAGATATTTTGAAGAATGTTCAAATGGTAACCATTGACCTCCATTTTAGGAAAAACAAATACTATGGGAGTCAATGGTTACCATTTTCCAACATTCTTCAAAATAATTACTGTTTGATTATCTTTATAGGGATTAAGGGATTACATTTTTATTTACTCCAAACAAAGAATGTTGGAAAATGGACGCAATTGACATTCCTTTTAGGAAAAACAAATACTATGTGAGGGGTCAATGGTTTCCAACATTTTCAAAATAATTAAAATGTATTATATGTAAAGGGATAGTTCAGCCAGAAATTAATTTACTCACCCCAAACCTTTGTAAACGTATGTGCTTTTTTAATACAAATGTAGATATTTTGAAAAATGTTGGGAAATGGTAGCCATTGACATCTAGTGTAGGGAAAACAAATGCTATTCAAGTCAATGGTTACCAATTTCCAACATTCTTAAAAATACTTTGGTTTTATTATCTTAGAATGGATAGTTCACCCCCCAAAAAATATTTACTCACTTTTTGAATATAAAATTATTTTGAAGAATGTTGAAAAATGGTAACCATTGACATCCATTGTGTGTGTGTGGGGGGTGGGGGGGGGGGGGGGGGGGGGGTACTATGGTAGTCAATGGTAATTTGCATTTATTATCTGCAAAGGGACCGTTCACCCAAAAAAAAATACAAATTTACTCACTTTTTTGTTTTGAATACAAAAGTAGATATTTTGAAGAATGCTGGAAAATGGTAACCATTGACCTCTATTTTAGGAAAAACAAATACTATGGAAGTTAATTGTATCCAACATTCTTCAAAATAATTAGGTTTTATTATCTTTTAAAGGGATAGTTCATGCAACAACAAAAAAACTCACTTTTTGTTTTGAATACAAAAGAAGATATTCTGAAGAATGTTTGCAAATAGTAAGCATTGACATCTATTTTAGAAAAACAAACACTGTGGAAGTCAATGGTTACCGGTTTCCAACACTCTTCAAAATAATTAAGGTTTTATTATCTTTAAAAGGGATCAAATTTAAATTTACACACTCCAAATCTTTGTGATTTTTGTTTTGAATACAAAAGTAGATATTTTGTAGAATGCTAGAAATGGTAGCCATTGACATCCATTGTAGAGGGAAAAATACTATGGTAGTCAATGTTTTCCAATATTCTTCAAAATAATTTGATTATCTGTAAAATAATTTGGTCACATTTTGTTTTGAATACAAATTAAGATATTTTGAAGAATGTCAGAAAATGGTAACCATTGACATCCATTGTAGGAAAAACAAATACTGTGGAAGTCATTGGTTACCTGTTTCCAACATTCTTTAAAATGATTTGGTGTTATTCTCTTTAAATGGTATAGTTCACCACACTATTGAACTTTTGTGAGTTAGTTTTTTTGTTTTAAATACAGAAGTAGATATTTTGAAGAATGTTGGAAAATGGTATCCATTGTAGGAAAAACAAATACTATGGAAGTCAATGGTTACCATTTTCCAACATTCTTCAAAATGATTACGGTTTTATTTTCTTTATGGGGATTAAGGGATTCAATTTTTATTTACTCACTTCAAACCTCTGTGATTTTGTTTTTTTGTTTTTTATACAAGTGTAGATATTTTAAAGAATGTTGAAAAATGGTTGCAATTGACATTCATTGTAGGAAAAACAAACACTATGGGAGTCAATAGTTTTCAACATTCTTTAAAATAATTTGGTTTTATTATCTGTAAAGGGAGCATTCACTCAAAAAAAAAATTTACTCACTTTTTGTTTTGAATACAAAAGTAGATATTTTGAAGAATGTTGGAAAATGGTAAACATTGACATCCATTGTAGGAAAAACAAATACTGTGGAAGTCAATGGTTACCGGTTTCCAACATTCTTCAAAATAATTTGGTGTTATTCTCTTAAAATGGTATAGTTCACCACACTATTGAACTTTGAGTTAGTTTTTTTGTTTTAAATACAGAAGTAGATATTTTGAAGAATGTTGGGAAATGGTATACATTGTAGAAAAAACAAATACTATGGAAGTCAATGGTTACCATTTTCCAACATTCTTCAAAATGATTACGGTTTATTTTCTTTATGGGGATTAAGGGATTAAATTTTTATTTACTCACTTCAAACCTCTGTGATTTTGCTTTGGTTTTTTATACAAGTGTAGATATTTTGAAGAATGTTGGAAAGTGGTTGCACTTGACATTTATTGTTTGGAAAAACAAACACTATGGAAGTCAATGGTTACTGGTTTCCAAAATTCTTCACAATAATTTGGTTTTATTATCTGTAAAGGCATAGTTCACCCCCACATTTTTTATTAACTCACTCCAAACCATGGTAAATGTGTTTTTTTTTTTATACAAGTCTAGATATTTTAAGGAATGTCAGAAAATTGTAGCAATTGACATTCATTGTAGGAAAAACAAACACTATGGGGGTCGATGGTTTCCAACATTCCTTAAAATAATTTTGTTTTATTATCTGTAAAGGGACCGTTTACTCAAAAAAATTACTCACTTTTTGTTTTGAAGACAAATGTAGATATTTTGAAGAATGTTGAAAAATGGTAACCATTAACATCCATTGTAGGAAAAACAAATACTAAAGAAGTCAATGGGTACCAGTTTCCAACATTCTTTAAAAGATCTTCTTTTAAACTCAAACTGGTTTGCGAGAAATGATAATAATTTAATATTTTAGTTGAATTATTCATTTAATAATCCCCCATTACATTTGCAAATAATTACGTTGCACAAATGTTGACGTGAAAATGTTCAATTTTAAGATCAACAACACATCTATGACTAATAAATTGTAATTACAGTGCAATTAATTAGTCATAGATGTTATTAAAACTTTCCATTTTCACGTAACATTTACGCAACTCTTATGCAATGTTTGTGCAATATTCATTGCAAACTCTGGCATCAGTTTGTTGATATTTGAGTTGGTTCATGAGCACACAACTGATGATATTGGTCTCACTGTAAAAATCATGTTCGTTATTGTGTTTTTTTTTTTTGCAGGTGAATTTTATCGAAGACGGTCAGAAGTCGGAAGATCTTGACAGAGAATCTGTACGATTGAAGGGAGCCAGAAAACCCACGACCACTTTCAAGGCCACATTAATGCACATCAGGTAAATATTAGGGCCATGCAACTAATCTTGTCAGTGTGAGTGTGTGCTTCATGCTTCTGTCAGTCTATGTCGCTCCTGTCGCTGTTCATTTGTGCTTCATCTAAAACTCCACATCTATAATCCTCTTAGTCTATGCTGACATTATCTTCAGCAGCTCAAACACTCTAATGGCTAATGGACAGACGGCTGCTTCTCACTCAGGGCTGCTGTTTATGCTAATGAGGGAGAGATGGGCACTAGTGGGCGGGGCTTTCCCCCTCTGATGACACGTACAAAGGGAGAATGTCAATCAAAGTGTTTCTGCAGACTGTTCATATCAAGGCTGATTAGAAGAAATACAAATAATACATGTTGACCATTAGAGGCTGGAGATATTCACACACTGCTGACACACAACAGGGTTTAAACCCCTTAGAAAAGTGAGTTTTGCATAATAGGTGCACTTTAAATATGCAATACACATGCACAAAAGTGTGTGGCTATTCACATAAACCCTTGTTGTGTTATAAATGAACAATGTATATCAATGACTACTTGTATATTGGATCCATGCAGCTCTTAAAGTGACAGTGCACTATATTACTGCTGACTGCTTTTGTCATTATACTACAGTTTTACATTATACTCATCAATTATTCCTTACATATATTTTTTAAAACTGAAAGAAAAAGGTAAACACTAATGCAAGAGCTGTGCTAGTTTACATTTCGATTGCCATGAGTCATTCAAGAGTCATTGACGACATATTGAAAAACTATATATGATTCAAGCGTCACAGTTTGACCCCAAAATACTCTATTTTCTCCTAAATCTTCATACATTTACTGTCTTTCAAACCACTAGGCTTTACACAATCGACGACATGAAGATTTTTTGTCATTTCAAACAGCATCCCATTTAGCATGATCACTTATTAGATATATTTTAATAAATACAGCTCAGAGTTAAGTGTGGCGTCATTTTGACATTCATTTTTTTTGTCATTTAATTTCGATAGCTATTAAAGTATACTTGCATTTTATATTTAATACACAGTTGAGGTCAGAATTATTAGCCCCCCTGTTTATTTTCCCCCCAGTTTCTGTTTATCAGAGAGAAGATTTGCTCAACACATTTCTAATCATAATAGTTTTAATAACTCATCTCTAATAACTGATTTATTTTATCTTTGCCATGATGACAGTAAATAATATTAGACTAGATATTCTTCAAGACACTTCTATACAGCTTAAAGGCTTAACTAGGTTAATTAGGGTAACTAGGCAGGTTAGGGTAATTAGGCAAGTTATTGTATAATGATGGTTTGTTCTGTAGACTATTGAAAAAATATAGCTTAAAGGGGCGAATAATATTGACCTTAAAATGGTTAATAAAAAAAATGTAAAACTGTATTTATTCCAGCCGAAATATAACAAATAAGACTTTCTCCAGAAGAAAAAATATTATCAGACATACTGTGAAAATTTCCTTGCTCTGTTCAACATCATTTGGGAAATATTTAAAAAAGAAAAAAATTCAAAGGGGGCGAATAATTCTGACTTCAACTGTATACATATACACTCACTCTTCTAAATATACTTTACTACAAATAAATAAAACTATTATTATTATTATACAATTATTATTCTAAATAAATAACAGAAATCAATCCTAAATGTAACTGGAAAATGCTAAGATCACTTAAGAAATCTTTTGCATGAATATTAATGACAATTCTATAGAGTACAAAAAAATATGTTTTATGTAAATATCTGTTGTCTTAGACCCGACTTATGGCAGAGAATTATTAAGTCTTACCTCCCTGACTCATTATTCCTCCTTTCTGCTTCATAGTCATGCTTAGTCAAAATAAGATCATCATCATCATCATCATATAATAACTTTAGTTTTGTCGAATTGCAAAACTCGCTGCATACCGACACCTCTGCATAAAAGTTACTCCGGTTTCACGGTGCATAAGCGGCGCACATTTTGTCGGTGTGCTTATAAACAACCGGTATTCAGATTAGAGCAGTGAGGCGCGCGGTAATGGCTTTCTGCACGCATACGGCAGTTTGTTCATACGTCAGGTTGCACATAGACAAACTTGCGCGTGCAAAAGAGGGCAAACGTGAATGGCCCCTAACATCGTTATTCTGGGATAACCACTCTAAATTAATACACTTGCACCTGTTTTTTTTTACTGTCTCCCTGTGCCGCCTCTATAGCAACATGCCGCCCTGGGCGATCACCCATATTGCATCAATCTCAACTGGGTGCTCAGCCAATGAAAAAAAAAAATTAAATATACGGTAACACCAAAATGATTAAATTAATTCACCTAAAAAGCCGATCACTGTGTAAATGCATTGGTTCATGCAATAACTAATGCAACAAATGAAACCTTATTGTAAAAATGCTATTGCATGTTCTCATGTGTGGTTAAAACAGTCAAAATGTATCCCCATTATGTCAACTACATTTCTACTGCATATTACTTCATACATAAGAATATCTGAATCCATGTTGCTCCTCTGACTGTATAAAAATAGACTGTATAAAAATAGACAATTTCACAGCAGAAGCAGAAATATGGAGATGCATGAAGATTTTTTTTAGCCATATCTCCCAGCACATATGCACACACACTATTCACTGTTGAGATTCACACGCATTCAAGTTTAAAGTCCCACCGCTGGAGGATTTGATGTAAATCCGTTGGGCTCGGCAGGTTTTTGTGTTCCAGCCTGTTTGTTAATGAATGCAGGCTGTTGTGTGAGATATTTCTGGAAACACTTGATGCTGTAATGCATTAGTGCAGGCTGTGGATCAGATCTTGATCATCATCGTGTGTGTGTGTGTGTGTGCGTGTGTGTGTTTTCTTTCAGTCCGGCTGAAGAGCTCAGTTTCGGTGCGTCAGAATCAGAGAAGAAGTGTTTGATCGTCCTCAACAACGTCACTAAAAACCACGTGGCCTTTAAGGTGAGATATCAGAACTTTACAGAGTTGAAGGCAAAATTATTCGTCAATATTTCGGCAAATATTTCCCAAGTTATGTTTAACAGAGCAAGGGCATTTTCACCGTAATTCCTATACTGTTTTTTTATTCTAGAAAATGTCTTAGGGTGCTTTCATACCTGTGAATCGATTATCTTGTTCCGGAACAGGGATTAAAATTGTTAGTGTTGCTCTTTGCTCTTGGTGCGGTTCGCTTTCACACGGCAAAGTTTCTAAACAGACCAAAAGTGCTAAAACAAGTCAAATGTGAGTAAACTCTCCTCACATTGGTCAGAGTTTCACAGTTTATTTAGATTAGAGTCCCGTTTAGCTGTCATGCGTCCTTATTTTAATTTATGACGATGAACAATAAGACATTATAAGCGAAGAGCTGCACTTTCATTTTGAATGGTGACAGCCACAGACATCTTTATCAAATATAAATCAGAGGTAAGACTTTCTCATACGTAGCAGTTGGCTAGAATTATGCATTATAGGCTTTACATTATAGAGAGAAATAACAGATAAATCAAGACTGCAGTTCGGTCAGTTTTCCTAACAAATAAACAGCTCTTGTTAATAGTTAGCATGCTTTCACTTTCATATTTGACATGAAATGCACATTTACCAATAGGAATGACATCCCGCCCTACTCATAATTCTCTCTTCATATGCTGTATATATGCCTATTACATATCCATAATACATTGTGAAATAGCCTGGTTCGGATCATATTGCTTTCTCACTACAATCGATCCGCTCCAGAGTTCATATTAGGGTGCCTTCACACCTGCCTTATTTAGTTGGGTTGAATCGCACTAGAGTTCGTTTTCCCTCTTGGTATGGTTCGTTTGGGCAGGTGTGAATGTAGCAATCGTACTCCTTGAAGAGGTGGTCTCTGTACTTTTTCAAACGAACCCTGGAGCGGATCGTTTGTGGTGAGAACATGATCTGAACTAAAACAGACCCAACCGCAAAAAGTACTGCGCCTTTTTGGACTAATCCAGCTGCCGTAGGCCGATGCGCTGTGCATTATGGGATGTGAAGGAAAAGTATTTGTTGACAGCGCTTTACCAAAAGAAAGAGAGAGGGGGAAAAACATTACCTGATGGATCGTTGGTAATATTTCCAGAAGATGACCATGTTGCAGTTTAGCTAAATTAATTCACGCCTCCTCCTAAAGTGACGTACGATGCACCTTCGCCGTTTGCAATGCCTTAAAACATTGTTTTCCAACCACAGCCGCGCTTCATTCTCGAAATGTATAGTTTGTCTAAAGTGATGTATACAAACTATATAGTATACTATGAGCAGGGATACAATCAGCCAGCGCAGTCGTCCCTCCATAGTGAAAAGCCACATTTTGTATCTGCCGGTTTGTTTAATTGTGGGAGTTCCATTGGGATTTTCCTGCACGTGAATTCTGACCAATTGAAAAGCAGTTTAGGAAATATGTTCAACAACATCTGGCCAATGAGTGATGTGGATTTAGTCACATGAATGCATTTTGGTTCTTTTCAACTGGTTCGGACCAAAGCAATGAGTGTGGTGTGAAAAGGACCCAAAGGCGGCAGAAAATGCTACAATGTATCATTTATTGCCCTCGGTCCGGACCAAATTAACCGAACTACAGATGTGAAAGCAACCTTAATCAAGCCGAGACCACCTCATTCAGGCGATCTTGGACCGATTGTTTTGGCGCGGATCCGAGAACGATTGCTGGATTCACATATGCCAAACGAACCGCGCTAACTGGGGAAATGCGCCAGGTTCCGGAACAAACGTCTAGGTGTGAAAGCACCCTTAATTTATGTTAGTTAGGTTTCAGCTAGTTGTTCCCAAGTCTCCTTTAAAATCAAAAGGAGAGGGGGCTTTTTCTGTTGCAGCTTTCGCCTGTGGAATGGTTGGTCTTTATATATCTGGTCATACTCTTCTCTTGGTGCTTTTAAATCTCAATTTAAAAAATCATCTTCTGTCTCTTGCATTTGATTGTAATTAATTTTATTTTGTTTACACATGTACCAGTACAGATTTTGTGTGTTGGTTGATGTGTAAAGCACTCTGGTTAACATTTGTTGTTTTTAAATGTGCTATATAAATAAATCGGCTTAGTCCCTTATTTATCAGGGGTCACCACAGCGGAATGAACCGCCAACTTATCCAGCATATGTTTTGCACAGCGGATGCCCTTCCAGCAACAACCCAGTGCTGGGAAACACCCATACACACTCACTCACACACTATAGCCAATTTAGTTAATCAATTCCCCTATAGCGCATGTGTTTGGACTGTGGAGGAAACCGGAGCACCCGGAGGAAACCCACACCAACACGGGGAGAACATGCAAACTGCTGAGACAGGGGGGTTTCATGGCCCTTTAATATCATTTGCACTAATATATAATAATGAAATCAGTAATACTGTTCAAAACAATTCTTAAAACAAATGAAAATCAAATAATTTTTTAATTTTGCTTTTCCGTTTTTCACCATGAAAAAGAAAAACTCGTATTTCAATATTCGTTTTTGAATTTTAAAGCAAAAATCCTAAAACGGCTCGTTTTTCATTTTTCAATATCCATTTCTAAAATGAAATCCAATGACCAAAAGATACACAGACCTTGAAGGAAAGTAGTTAAAACACTCAAAAGGAGGACTAAAACTGTAATGTAATGTAATGTGTATTTATATAGCGCATTTATTGTGTATGGCCATATATAAATAAATCGGCTTAGTCCCTTATTTATCAGGGGTCACCACAGCGGAATGAACCGCCAACTTATCCAGCATATGTTTTGCACAGCGGATGCCCTTCCAGCAACAACCCAGTGCTGGGAAACACCCATACACACTCACTCACACACTATAGCCAATTTAGTTAATCAATTCCCCTATAGCGCATGTGTTTGGACTGTGGAGGAAACCGGAGCACCCGGAGGAAACCCACACCAACACGGGGAGAACATGCAAACTGCTGAGACAGGGGGGTTTCATGGCCCTTTAATATCATTTGCACTAATATATAATAATGAAATCAGTAATACTGTTCAAAACAATTCTTAAAACAAATGAAAATCAAATAATTTTTTAATTTTGCTTTTCCGTTTTTCACCATGAAAAAGAAAAACTCGTATTTCAATATTCGTTTTTGAATTTTAAAGCAAAAATCCTAAAACGGCTCGTTTTTCATTCCTCAATATCCATTTCTAAAATGAAATCCAATGACCAAAAGATACACAGACCTTGAAGGAAAGTAGTTAAAACACTCAAAAGGAGGACTAAAACTGTAATGTAATGTAATGTGTATTTATATAGCGCATTTATTGTGTATGGCCATATATAAATAAATCGGCTTAGTCCCTTATTTATCAGGGGTCACCACAGCGGAATGAACCGCCAACTTATCCAGCATATGTTTTGCACAGCGGATGCCCTTCCAGCAACAACCCAGTGCTGGGAAACACCCATACACACTCACTCACACACTATAGCCAATTTAGTTCATCAATTCCCCTATAGCGCATGTAGTTGGACTGTGGAGGAAACCGGAGCACCCGGAGGAAACCCACACCAACACGGGGAGAACATGCAAACTCCACACAGAAACGCCAACTGACCCAGCTGAGGTTCAAACCAGCGACCTTCTTGCTGTGAGCAACAGTGCTAACCACTGAGCCATCATGCCACTCAAAAGCAGTTTAATTTTATATATTTATATATATATATATTTTTTTTTTATGGTCAATATTATATTAGCCCCCTTAAGAATGTTTTTTTCCCCCATTGTCTACAGAACAAAACCATGTTTGTCCGATGACCTGCCTAATTACCCTAATCTGCCTAATGAACTGAAAATGAAAGTCAGAACTGAGACTCAATGTAAACCAACACAGACTCATGGTGTTACACTGTTGTTATGCTTATTTGGACTGATTTGCGGTGGCGTTTTCTGTGCGCAGGTCCGAACGACGGCTCCAGAAAAATACCGTGTGAAGCCCAGTAACAGCAGCTGTGAGCCTGGAGCCAGTGTGGACATCGTGGTTTCGCTTCATGGAGGTACTTAAAGGGTCACGAAACACCAAAACACATGTGTTGAGCTGTTGACAGTCATATATGTGTGTCCCACGCTGCTATAAACACTATTAGGACACATATATTGCACTAAAAAGTGAAAATTGGTTGTTTTTGCGTTATTTTGAGCAAATTCGTTCTTCCGGTTTGAAACAAATTTTTGAAGCTGCGTCACGGCCATGAGATACTTGGGTGTAAATCCAGTGTGAAGAGTGGCTGTCTGTACCTGCGAGTACATCATGACGTCTCTGAGGGTGCAGCATTAATACATGAGAAAGACTTGGCTCAAACCAATCAGCGCGCTCTATTGTGTATGCGGTGCAACTTCATTAATATGCATGATAGCTTCGAAGACTGTTTACCTGTTTACAGTGTTCAGAATTTGGAGACATGGGTCGTAAGTGTTTATTATTGTGCTGCGTTTATTAATGTGCTGCAACGAAGGTTTCATTTTTATTTTCCCGTTATGAGTGCTGCTGGACTCACATGTGGATTACAGTGCACACGACAGAATGCGTTTGTAAGGAACATTGTTTACCCGAGAGCTTTTCGCATCTGGAAATGGTAAAATCTGGATTTGCCGCTCGTCTCCTTTAAAAAAAGACGCGGCTCCAGTGTGACTGTCCTGTCTCTACAGATTTGGTAAAAGTGTTCAGTGCCCGTTGTTTGTTCATTCAGATGGCAAAGTTACTTCGTATCGTCAGCAGTGCTCTATAAGTTTTTAAAGACAGACCATAGTCAAAATGATTTAGTTACTAAGTTTACAGTATGTTAATATCACTGCAATATTATAGACTGAAAGATCCGCTGTAAATGCTGCTCTCAGAGTATAAACACAGCAATCAAAAATTGACCGTCGTGTAGAATTTTCGCCGCATTTTGTGACAGGATAGTCTAGACACACACGGCTTTCTGACGTTACCTACCGAGTGCATCTAAGTTACCGAGAAATGCGGAGGATAGTTTCCTCCAATTCGCCGTGCGGTATCAAACACTCTATTAAAACTCCACTCTCCAGCAGTTCCTCACTTTCAATATCTCGTTTGTCACGGGGGGCATGCAGGGAATGTTCCTGAATAAAAAGTGAAAGTGCCAAACTGCAGTTAAAGTCCACAAATTAATAATTTGGCCAGTAATTCGATTACTGATGTCCATGTAAACCAGGGGTGTCAAACTCAGATCCTGGAGGGCCGCAGCCCTGCACAGTTTAGTTCCAACCCTGCTTCAACACACTTACCTGCAGGTTTCAAACAAGCCTGAAGGACTCAATTAGTTTGATCAGGTGTGATTAATTAGGGTTGGAACTAAACTGTGCAGAGCTCCGGCCCTTCAGGAACTGAGTTTGACACCTGTGATGTAAACGGTCACTGTCTTTCTCCCCTGCATCTGCGTGCCCAAACGGAAACTCCCATATTTGCAAATCCCTCCCCTGACACTCCCACCTAAACAGAGCTGGACACGCCCACTTTCCTGACTTTTTCCAAACTAGAGGTGTGAAAACACCCTGCTGAGACAGGGGAGTTTCATGCCCCTTTAATATCATTTGCACTAATATATAATAATAAAATCAGCAATACTGTTCAAAACAATCCTTAAAACAAATGAAAATCAAATAATTTTTTAATTTTGCTTTTCCGTTTTTCACCATGAAAAAGAAAAACTCGTATTTCAATATTCGTTTTTGAATTTTAAAGCAAAAATCCTAAAACGGCTCGTTTTTCATTCCTCAATATCCATTTCTAAAATGAAATCCAATGACCAAAAGATACACAGACCTTGAATGAAAATAATAAAAACAGTCTCAAAAGGAGCACTAAAACTGTACTCAAGTCAAAGCACACATTTTCTGAGAAAACCTACTCAATTACAGTCACTTGAGTATTTATTTCACACCACTGTTAATTACTATTAAATTATTACTGTTGGCTAGTGAAGAAAATCAGGGCTAAAATCATACGACTCTGCATCAGTCTAAGCTCTGCTGATTGGATGTGCAACACACAGATCCAGTAATGCATTATTTGTGTGTGTTTTAGGCTTCCAGGCGTCTCCGCAGGACCGCTTTCTGGTGATGGCGGCAGAGATGGAGAGCAGCAGCGGAGCCACAGTCACTGACCTGGCTCAGTTCTGGAAAGAGGTTTCAAAACCCAAAGTCATGGAGCACAGGTGACGGTTACCTCGGAGTGCACTCAAACACACTCATTTATTCGAACACAGGCGCTGTCGCCATCTGCTGGCAACAGGAAATGACATCTTTTACACTAACAAACTAGAAATTTTATAAGATCAAATCCAAGTTTTTTAGTGTAATCCAAAGGCCTTTGTGAAGTTAAATTGGGAAGATGTTGAGTTTTCAGTTCAGTGTTTCACCATGGAAGAGGAAGCCACATAATGTCTGATCTGCCTGAAAAGTCACATGAAATTCCTCTCCTGAAGACTTGCCAATATTGAGCTAGTCATAGCGTCACCTGCTGACAGAAGGAAGTTTGGCACAAATAAATGGTTTTGCAAGGGGGTGGGAGGGCAATTAATCAGCTTAAATAGTATTTTCCACCATTCTGTGTCATCCTAAGGCTGTGCTGAGCTCGGGTGCGAGGTCCCTTTCATCGCTGCTTGCAGCTTTCATTTTCATTATTTTTGTTTGTTCTGTTATTTTCTCTTTTAATCTTGTTTATTTTAAAAGTCCCATGAAATGAAAATAGTTTATTTAGATGTTAGTATCAATATTGTTAGTTTTTAGGTTATCTATAATCTAGTGCGCACCAAAACAGAGACAAAACTGCCATTTAGAAGATATAAAACTGATGTAAACCTGTAAAGCGTGCAATAAAGCGTGCAATAAAGCTCTGTCTAAATCAGGGGTGTCCAAACTCGATCCTGGAGGGTCGGTGTCCTGCATATTTTAGTTCCAACCCCAATTAAACACACCTAAACTAGCTAATCAAGCTCTTTCTAGGTATACTAGAAACTTCCAGGCAGGTGTGTTGAAGGAAGTTGGAGATAAACTATGCAGGACACCGGCCCTCCAGGACCAAGTTTGGACACTCATGGTCTAAATGAATCAACAGTTTATTCAAGTCTCCTCATACTTCAGTTTCCCATCAAACCTTCTAACCAATCAAATGCTCTCTAGTGTCTGACATGCCCAGCCCCCTTTTGCTCATTGGCTCTTTATTTGATACGCTTAAGCTTAACTACTCACTAAAAGAGCTGTGATAAACAAAACGCCATTGGCTGTTTATTAAAAAGGGGAGGAGCTACATTTTGCCCCACCCTTTTTTCCATGTTTCAGTTGAGATTACATCAAACATCCAATAAAAATGCACATTTCAAAGCACTTCACGAGACCTTTAATGGTTATTACAAATCAAATAAATATATTCAATTCATCTTTATTTTTATATTGAGTCAAAGCAGCTTAACACAGATGAAGTTCCAGTAAATTGAAACTGATTCAGTCCGGTTTTCACAGTTGAACTTCAGTTCGGGGGTAATCATACATAAAAATAAAGATCCAGCAGTGGAAAAATGTACAGTTGAAGTCAGAATTATTCGCCCCCCTGTTTATTTTTTCCCCCAATTTCTGTTTAACGGAGAGCAGATTTCTACAGCACATTTCTAATCATAATAGTTTTAATAACTCATCTCTAATAACTGATTTATTTTCTCTTTGTCATGATGACAGTAAATAATATTAGACTAGATATTCTTCAAGACACTTCTATACAGCTTAAAGTGACATTTAAAGGCTTAATTAGGGTAACTAGGCAGGTTAGGGTAATTAGGCAAGTTATTGTATAATGATGGTTTGTTCTGTAGACTATCGAGAAAAAAATAGCTTAAAGGGGCTAATAATATTGACCTTAAAATGGTGTTTAAAAAATGTAAAACTGCTTTTATTCTAGCCGAAACAAAACAAATAAGACTTTCTCCAGAAGAAAAAATATTATCAGACATACTGTGAATATTTCCTTGCTCTGTTAAACATCATTTGGGAAATATTAAAGAAAATATTTCTTTATATAGGGGGTGGGGGGGGGGGAATAATTGCGATACGAATATCACAAAATGACTCTATTTGGAAAGGATTCATAATTTCATGTTGATTAGGAGGATTTTGTAATGGAGTGGGTCTGCAGAAAATGTACAAAATTACAGATAAAGCACATAAACGTACAGAACAGTGCTTTATGGTGGAGTCTAACAGTGTTAAAGGGCAAATGAAGCACTCAGTCACGTCTACATTATTTTGTGCATTGGATTCCACTATAATGAAAATATATTAAACAAACTCGATTAATGTAACCATTTAGCAGAAAACGGCATGTTTTACTTTATATTTTAGACATAGGGCGCCGACATCTTGGAATATCGCTTTGTCTGACGTCACGGGGTTGATTCTGTTCCTTCAGCTGAACAGATACAGTAAAGGAGTGAACACAGAGGCTGGACAGCCTAATTTAACCCAATGCGTGAAGTTGTGGACTTGGAGCTGCTGCAAATACAAGCATCAGATGTGTGTCTCATATAAAAGTAGATATATTTATTCTGTTTTTCTTTTTTCTTCCCTTTTAATTACAGATCATTTGATGCGCTTCGATTCACTCTCTGTATTACGCTGCCTGTCTGGGTTTCAATCATGGTGGTAACAGACTAAACACAGAGACTGGACAGCCTAATTTAACCCAATGCATGAAGTTGTGTATGTGCATCACAGAGCTGGTGCAAATACAACAAACACAAAAGTACCCGCCCCGTGACGTTAGCACTGGACCTAGTTGAAACCCATACTATTGGGAGAGTGAATCTGTACTTTCACTTTTCACTGCTACAGCCTCTCGCCTCGTTTCGTGTTCAAACCAAACTAAGATCAGCGCGGTGTTTCTTATGGCAGGTTTTTATCCTTCATACATGTTGAGAGATCGAGTTGATGGACTTGAAGAGGGAACATGTCTTGACATAATCCACACAGACGTGACTTAGTAAAGCATGAAGTCAGGTATGATTTTTATGATTGCATTAGTCTGAATGTAAATGTCCTCGTCAGGCAGCGCTGGAGCAGCGTGTGGACCAAAGCGCATCAAACGAAAGGTATTAACATAAGAAAAATACACAACTTAAGACACTTAAATGCTTGTGTTTGTTGTATTTGCACCAGCTCTGTGATGCACATACACAACTTCATGCATTGGGTTAAATTAGGCTGTCCAGTCTCCGTGTTCAGTCCGTTACAATTATGTTTGAAACCCAGTCAGGCAGCGTAATACAGAGAGTGAACAAAAGCGCATTAAATGATCGGCAATTAAAAGGACAAAAAAAAAAGAAAAACAGAATAAATATATCTACTTTTATATTAGACACACATCTGATGCTTGTATTTGCAGCAGCGCATTGGGTTAAATTAGGCTGTCCAGTCTCTGTGTTCAGTCCTTTACTTCCACTGTATCTGTTCAGCTGAGGGAGCAGAATCAACCCCGTGACGTCAGACACAGCGATATTCCAAGATGGTGGTGCCCTAAGTCTAAAATCTATAGTAAAACATGCCGTTTTCTGCTAAATGGTTTCATTAATCGAGTTTAATATATTTTCATTAAAGTGAAATCCAATGCACAAAATAAGGTAAACTTGACTGAGTGCTTCATTTCCCCTTTAAGGTAGAGAAGTTCAATAATCAAATGTAAAATAACACTGCATAGTCTTCACTGTATAAATAATTACACAATTAATCTTCATTAAAGTGCCAAACTTTGTCATTTCTTGCATCCAAATGGTTAAAGTTCACTTGACATGGCTTGAGATCCTGCCGTGTGACTTGTAGATTGTGATATTGATGCTGAAATCATATAATGTGCAGCTCTACTTCTAATGGTGCAAAAGCATCAAACACTCACACATGAAGCGAACAGAAAGCAGTTTAGCAGCAGTGTTTGAGGCACGTCTGGAGGAATCACTTAAACGTGTGAGATGTGAAAGATCTGGACATGTATCCGTCATGATAAACTGCTGATTCCCGACTGCATGTCAGGAGTGTTTCAGCACCGCGAGCTGTTTGAGCCCACAAATCATCTCTCATTTCCTTAACCAGCAGGGCTGTCCAATTCATGCAAATTCAATACATCTCCAACTCATATTGCAGTCGCTCCGTTACAGGTGTACATCAGTGGAATCATGTACCATGACAGCAGAACATACTTGATTTACTCAACACAGGCTCATTGGAAAAATGTGCCCAGGGCTACATTTGTAGAACCACCAAACATGTGCTCATGGATACGTATGGCTGCAGTTTGAGTGTAAAACGAATGCTACAGGGCGATACCGCTGACCGTTTATCTTTGTATGGGCGCCTTTTCTGGAGGAAAGAACTAGAGGTGTGAACCTACACTGGTCTCACGGTTCGGTTCGGTTACGATTATCATGCCATGGATTCGGTTCAACTGGATATCTCGGTGCATCACGGTGCATTGACGATGCTTTCCATACACAGTTTTTTATTTTCTTCACAGCAGCAATTCTTGTATTAAAATGTATAAATATATTTATTTACTATTTGTAAAACAATTTTGTCCTTTAATACAAACAGTCAGATATATAAACTGTACCTTTAAACAACACGAGCATTTATAGACCATTTTGAGGGATGTAAACAAAAACAATGGCCCTAACGTATTTCCTGTTTTACATTTTTAATTGCTTCTGAGAATCCAAACAGGTCCACATATTGATAAATAGTGTTATGACGGCTGATTTAAAATCAAGTTATGATTGAATTGCCTCTTGTTACAGTTAGGAAATAGTTTAACGTCAAGCAGGAAATGTTCATGGGCCAATGACATGACCACATTGAAATGGTCTTAAATATCCCGCTCGCTTTCTGAGCCTTGTCTACCAAGTTATTTCTTACACCCCTTTGATTGGTCACACGCTCAACAGAAAGGGCTGCGATTGGCTTGTACACGCTGGTGCTCTTCACAGATGCACTCATGGGCCACAGTGAGAGAGAGGGAGATGGAGTTTACTTTCATTCTCTTAATCGCCGTGAAATAGGGGCTTCTGCTGTAAGTGTCAGTGAAACACAGTTCAGCAAACACACACGCAGTGAAATTGTGCACAGTTTCTGAGTTTTTACATAGTTAGAGCGTTGTAAATACTCGTGGCTCGCCTCCCTCGCTATAGTAAGCTGCGGCGACATAGCGCATGTGAGATAAATGACGTCAGTATAATAACCGGTTATGATTATTACTGAACCGATACCGAATTGTCCGCGTCTGCATCGCGGTGCACCGAAGAAACGATTAATTTTGACACCCCTAGAAAGAACCAACATATTTTTTTGACAGTCAATTTCAAGGGGTTTTTATAATGATTGTAGGCCAAAATCAAAATTGCATTGATTAATTACACAGCCCTAGTGGATGTAGTATTATTATTATTATTATTATTATATGAGGGACCTGGGGGCTATTCCATAAAGCAAGCTTAGAGAAAAAGCCAGGCTTATTTTGGTAAGTCAGGTTTATTAATGGCGGATTCGTTTTCATAAATCAAATTTACGATAGTTCAAACTCAGTTACCCTGGCAACTTATGCTGGGAAACTAGCCTGGTCTGGGTCAAGTTCAAGCATAATCAAAGTAATGTTAACATTCACCTGCCATAGTTTGATGCCATTTTAATTTATTTAACCTCTTAATAATGATTAAAACTTTATAGTCACTTAATAGTAAATATATATATACCTAAATATACCCTACCTAACAGTCTACTTATAATCTAATGGAATCAGTTGGCATATATATGCAGTGTAACTTAAATTCAACAAACGGACCATCAAAATAAAGTGTGACCATATATTTAAATTCATATAAGTTATTCCAAACAAAACAAATACAAACTACAACATTTCAACTAAATTCAATATTTTTTCAACTAAATTTTATATAGTTTCTGTTGATTATTATTATTTTTCCTGGTTATTGAAATTTTATTTAACATTTTTCCCCAACATATTTATTTGGGTGTACTAACTTTTGCACTGTGATCTTCAGTTTAGTTTTTGTTTTCCAAATTTTCCAAATTTTGCTTTGGTAGTGAATAATTTAATGTATATGCACAAAAATATTATTGTTAAGCATTCTGTAGAAAATATTAACTTAAAAGAAAGATCTGAGAGGGGGGTATATATACAGGGAGTGCAGAAATATTAGGCACATGAGTATTTTGACCACATCATCCTCTTTATGCATGTTGTCTTACTCCAAGCTGTATAGCAGGGGTGTCAAACTCAGATCCTGGAGGGCCACAGCCCTGCACAGTTTAGTTCCAACTTTGCTTCAGCACACTTACCTGCGGGTTTCAAACAAGCCTGAAGGACTCAATTAGTTTGATCAGGTGTGATTAATTAGGGATGGAACTAAACTGTGCAGAGCTCCGGCCCTCCAGGAACTGAGTTTGACACCTGTGCTGTATAGGCTCGAAAGCCTACTACCAATTAAGCATATTAGGTGATGTGCATCTCTGTAGTGAGAAGGGGTGTGGTCTAATGACATCAACACCCTATATCAGGTGTGCATAATTATTAGGCAACTTCCTTTCCTTTGGCAAAATGGGTCAAAAGAAGGACTTGACAGGCTCCGAAAAGTCAAAAATAGTGAGATATCTTGCAGAGGGATGCAGCACTCTTAAAATTGCCAAGCTTCTGAAGCGTGATCATCCAACAATCAAGCGTGTCATTCAAAATAGTCAACATACAGCTTGGAGTAAGACAACATGCATAAAGAGGATGATGTGGTCAAAATACTCATTTGCTTAATAATTCTGCACTGCCTGTATATTTATATTATACACGCACACACCAAACATCTTTTAGAATAGAAAGATAATATATTTAAATTCAAATAAGTTATTGCAAAGGAAATAAATACAAACTACAACATTTCAACTAAATTATATATTTTTTTTTATGTTTCTGTTGATTTATTTATTTATTTTCTTTTTTTTTGCCCTGTTTATTGAAATTTTATTTAATATTTTCCCCAACATATTAATTTTGGGTGTGCTAATTTTTGGACTGTGATTTAGCTCGTTCACACTCGTACACTACGGACAATTTAGCTTTTTCAATTCACCAATACTACGTCTTTGGATTTGTGGGGGAAACCGGAGCACCCGGAGGAAACCCACACCAACACGGAGAAAAGGTGGTACTGACTGATATAAAGACTACATTTCTTAAATAATTACTTTAAAGCTGTAAATCGTGAGTGGAATAATCGGGAGATGGATCCGGGCCGAGCAGTAGCCTCACTTTAATGTAAAGATATTTTCCCACGGGCCACGGGAAACACAAGTGTCAAAGGGAAAGCAGCATTCTGTGGGATTATAAATTTATATAATCTAGTTTCAAATGAACAATAATCTACATTTAACTGAAAAGTTATTTTAATTACATCATTTCATTTACAGCCCAGCTATGAGAGACATTAAACCTTTATCTTTCTGACTACTGGCTGAGCCAGTGATGCAAATGCAACGGGCAGGCTTTTAATGACTCTGCCTTTGTCTTAGGGTGATACTTTCAGGCCAAAGAAACCCCTTTGTTGACTATCTTGTGTGGCAGGTTTTCTAACACCTATATGCTGGTTAACCCAATACCTAATTTGCATGCTTTGTTTAGCCCTCTCCCCTCCTCCTAAGAATACAATATAGACAGGACATCTTTGTTTCAATGCAGACTTGTGATAAAACTAGCAGACTGCAGACCTCCAGTAGGCTCCTGCAGACACATGGACTTCTTGAAGACGTTGTATGACTGCAGATTTAACCAACACGTCTCAATAAAGGAATTCTGCTTGTTTCGAGTCTCCTGGACTGGGTTCTCTTCTATCCAACATTTATTTGTTTACAACAATTCTGCAGCAGTTTCGGGAGCAAATTAAAAATCCCGCCGCTTGTGCGTGCACGGCTCTTCATTTAAAATCTAATGTTCTTACGTTTAGCACATTTTGTATGTTACAGGGAGCCTGCAATGCATTAAAGTTTTTCCTTGCAAGCAACAATTGGCAGTGATTTGCCTATATTTAAAAATATATTGCTACACATGTAGTCTATTGAGATGATCTGCAATTTCCTGTCAGCCTTCGCTCTTGCTTTCTTGCAAGCCGTATTATTTGATTTTTATGTTTAAATTATTATATGCTTGAACTCTTAAAACTAACGCGGCTCAGTCGCTGTGCACATAGCTGTGTCTCATTTCAGAGCTCTTTCAGTTCTCGTTGCCATGGTAGCACACAACATAATCGATGCATCTATGATCGACCTTTAAGGTTTCACGATAGTAACGTGCACGAGCAGTTATCTAGATTATTTAAACTGAACTCAGATTAGTCGGATCAAATGATCTTTAGCTTACTGTTATGGAACCAATTTGAGCGTGGACGTTTAGTTCGGCTCATTGAAGTCAGGCTTTTGACTTTAATCCCCGCTTTTCTAAACCACTTTTATGAAACAGCCCACTGGTGTTGCTTTGTTTACCAAACAAGTGCTTCTAATTGCATTTGCATTGTAAACCTTAAATAAATTTAAGATTTTCTGATTTTATCTTGACTTTCAGATCTTCTACTTTGAAAAGATTCCAGATAAATCTACAGATTGTTTACGAAACTCTGCATAAAAATAGCAAATAAAGTCTACAGATTGTGCTTATATTAATAATAATACTAATAACCCATGTTGTGTGTTTCCCAACAGGCTCCGCTGTCACGTTCTGGAGAGTCCAAAGTCTATTCTGAGTAATTCATTTGATTTTCTATCTAGTCCTTCAACAAGCACCAATGAGCATCAGGATCTGCAGAGCACGGTGAGAGATCTACACACTCGCATCTTTATTTAATGCAACACATTATAGACAAAACTCATGCATTGCTCAGTTTAGAGATATGATGCTGCGTTCACACCAGACACAGATGAAGCGTCAAGCGTGAGTGATTCACATGTTAAGTCAATGCAAAGATGCAAATAGACATCCTGCGGTACGAATCACTCGAGTTGGAAAATCTGTCTTTAGCAGACATTCGCGCCATGTTAACCAATCAGGAGCGTGCTCTTGTAGGGGTGTGATTATGACGTAGTGCCTGTTGTTGGTGTCCCGAGGGGAAAATCCTGCTTCTGACACCGCACAACAGTTCATCAAACTGGGCTCGGCTCAGTCTGAAGCACCGCTGAAAGCCTCCGTCATCCAGGTACAGTTTCTGGTGGAGTTGATGAACTCGCAAAGCTGTGCACCTTTAAAAGGATCTAGTGGACTCAGACACAGAACGAATCTACGCTGTTTTTCAGCCTTCATAAAGCACATGAAGCACAGCTACTCTCTCAATAAAACCCATGTTAGCCATTTAGCAATGAAGCTAGAGTCACCGGGTAGACTGATGCCCTGCCCATGATGCTAATCCACGTCTATTTGTGAAGTGAATTTGATGCACGAATGAAGCGAGTAAACTCAAACAGTTTGAAAATTTATTCACGTGTCGCATCTGGTGTGAACACAGCATTAGGCTGCTTGGCTTTTCATATTGTGTCATTTCAAAAGAGAGAGAAAAAAATTAAATAAAATAACAATTAAATATATATATATATAATAAAAATAAAAATAAATAAAAACGCCCCAAAAAATTTCAGTGATTTAAAAAAAAAAAAAAAAAAAAGTCGCCACCAGCATTTCTGAGGATTTTCATTTAAATTTGACGGCCCTCAAAATATGTTCTGCCTTATTATATATTCAAATGAAGAACCAAACCTTTGTTAAAAAAAATTCCCAATACTTTTCATTTTCACTTTTTATTATTATATAATATTTATCAAATAGGCGACGCAGTGGCGCAGTAGGTAGTGCTGTCACCTCACAGCAAGAAGGTCACTGGTTCGAGCCTCGGCTGGGTCAGTTGGTGTTTCTGTGTGGAGTTTGCATGTTCTCCCTGCGTTCGCGTGGGTTTCTTCCGAGTGCTCCGGTTTCCCCCACAGTCCAAAGACATGCGGTACAGGTGAATTGGGTAAGCTAAATTGTCCGTAGTGTATGAGTGTGTATGGATGTTTCCCAGAGATGGGTTGCAGCTGGAAGGGCATCCACTGCGTAAAAACATATGCTGCATAAGTTGGCGGTTCATTCCGCTGTGGCGACCCCAGATTAATAAAGGGACGAAGCCGAAAAGAAAATGAATGAATGAATGAATATATCAAATATTCAGATTTTGTCTCATTTGCATATTTAAACAATTAATGCAACAATTTAATCTGTAAAATATGTATTCAGAAGACCTCTTCAACATGATTAAATTAGGATCTGAATATATATTTATTTATTTATTTTATTTACTGTCACCCTTCAACCTGTGGGGTTGTTTTTGCAGTTTTATTTTTAAACCATAATATACTGTAAATAAAGCGATCATGACAAACGATATATATACTATATTGAAGAATATCTAGTCTAATATTATTTACTGTCATCATGGCAAAGAGAAAATAAATCAGTTATTAGAAATGAGTTATTAAAACTATTATGAGTTGGGGGCGCGTATGCCCGGCAGACCAGAGTGCCGGTGGCAGGCCACATCCAATGCGATATAGAAAGTGAAGAGCGGGGATTGGGCGGGGGATATGCGCGGCAGGTAGCAGGCCACATCCAAGGTGATATAGAAAGTGAAGAGCGGGGATTGGGCGGGGGGTATGCGCGGCAGGTAGCAGGCCACATCCAAGGTGATATAGAAAGTGAAGAGCGGGGATTGGGCGGGGGGTATGCGCGGCAGGTGGCAGGCCACATCCAAGGTGATATAGAAAGTGAAGAGCGGGGGGCGGGAAATGTCTCGGTGCTCCCTATGGCCAGTCCGCCCCTGCATATATATATATATATATATATATCTGAATTATTCGCCCCCCTTTTAATTTTTTTTTCTTTTCTAAATATTTCCTAAATGATGTTTAATGGAGGAAGGAAATTTTCACAGTATGTCTGATAATATTTTTTCTTCTGGAGAAAGTCTTATTTGTTTTATTTCAGCTAGAATAAAAGCAGATTTTTTTTTTTTAAATCAAATTTTTTAAGCCTCTTTAAGCTAATTTTTTTTTTCAATAGTCTACAGAACAAACCATCATTATACAATAACTTGCCTAATTACCCTAACCTGCCTAGTTACCCTAATTACCCTAGTTAAGCCTTTAAATGTCACTTTAAGCTGTATAGAAGTGTCTTGAAGAATATCTAGTCTAATATTATTTACTGTCATCATGGCAAAGATAAAATAAATCAGTTATTAGAGATGAGTTATTAAAACTATTATGATTAGAAATGTGCTGAAGAAAATCTGCTCTCTGTCAGAGAAATTGGGGAAAAAATAAACAGGGGGGCTAATAAATCTGACTTCAACTGTACATACAAATCTGACTCAGTTACAGCAATTCTGTCAGGAGGAATGGGCCAAAATTCCTGCAAACTATTGTGAGAAGCTTGTGGAAGGAGACCCAAAACATCTGACCAAAGTTAAACAGTTTAAAAGCAAAAATACCAAGGAAATGTGTGTAAACTTTAGACTGGCTAGAAATTAATAAATATTCTCTCATTATTCTGGCATTTAGCAAATGTAAATGATTTAGGTAATCCTAACGGACCTAAAATAGTAAACGTTCAGTATCATTTACCATCAGACATTTATTAAAAATGGTTATGTTTAGAGTGTATGTAAACTTCTGGTTTCAACTGTATAATTCGAAAGCTTAAACTGTCTAGTTTCCATATCTGGTGATTTTTGATAGATATTACTGAGCAGTTTGTTCATATGCAGCAAGGATACTCAAGATTCGTAAAGCATTACTTTGCTACAGCAATCCACATGTACAATTTTTTGTTTTAGCTGGTTTTTGAGGCTACATTCAACTCAAATGCCTAATTACTAATGCAGAATGTGATGTCAGCTTACAAATACCTGAAAATATATGCATATTCAAAAACTCGACACATGGGGGACGCCCTTATATGGTCCAGTGTTTCCTCTAGGATTTTTTCCAGCAGTGGCGGCAGGACTTTTTTTTTTACACAGATCTGCCAACTATTTCAAAGACAAATATTACACGCAGTATAACAAGTCGAGATAGCATTCATGTAATACGAGCATGCGAATCTCTTTACTTGCGCGCCGATTTCCTCTGTTCGAGCACAGAACTTCTTGCACGCACTCAAATTTACATGTTCAAGTGCAGATCTTCTCGTGCGCTCTCCAGTAAGCGCTGCTGAAGCGCGATTTAGTGCGTTTTTGTGCGTTTTCCGACATTAACGCGTCCTGAAGTAAAGTGAAACGGCATTAAACTCCAGCAAGATAAAGTCATTGTATGCAGAGCCATTGACCTTTATCAATAAAGTATACTTATGGAAACTGTGTTCATCTTAACTGAAAGCTACGCGGTGTTTGCTAGACTCACGCACCCGTCAGTCAGTCTGTCAGAGAGTCAGTCAGCATGTCACCTTAAACAAATAGCGCACAGCACTACTACGGTTACAGAAAAGTTTGCGCGGTTTACCTCTAATATGTTTTGGTGCGATTATAATCCGCTATAAAAACACGACTAAATGTTTTAAATAAGAAGCTGTAATGTAGCCGTGGCGGGATGAATTTTGGCGTAGCGGCCCGCCACGGATGAATGAATGTAGCGGAAACCTTGTGGTCACTAATGTAAACCTGTTGGTGATGTCTGGTACTGCAGCCAAACAAACTATTACTGAAAGCTCATTTTTTGATATATCGTGATTATATAACTTCAAATTTGGAATATAATTTGTTCATAAATTCAGCGTTGATTTTGTGTCAAAAAGTGAGGGCGACAGTTCGAGACTATTCACGCCAAGTACAATAACAATAAATATATTTGTATATCACAATTTAAAGGGTACCTATTTTTTTATGCGGGATTTAAACGCAGTTGTGTGTCAGCAGTGTGTGAATATCTCCAGCCTCTAATGGTCAACATGAATTAATTGTATTTGCTATAATCAGCCTTAATATAATCAGTCTGCAGAAATACTTTGATTGACATTCTCCCTTTGGGGAAAGCCCCGCCCACTAGTGCCCATCTCTCCCTCATTAGCATAAACAGCAGCCCTGAGTGAGAAGCAGCCGTCTGTCCATTAGCCATTAGAGTGTTTGAGCTGCTGAAGATAATGTCAGCATAGACTAAGAGGATTATAGATGTGGAGATTTAGATGAAGCACAAATGAACAGCGACAGGAGCGACATAGACTGACAGAAGCATGAAGCACACACTCACACTGACAACATGCACACCTGACCAGCACTAATCCTGTTTTACATCTGTCACTATGCTGACGCACAGGTGTTTATAGCTCCACCCTCTTCTGAAAAAGAGCACAATCTCATTTGCATTTAAAGCGACAGTCACCAAAGCGCCACAATTAGGATCAAAGCCTAAAAGGGTCCGTTTCAGAGAGTTAGAGAACATTATCTGTGTGCTATTTTCAGCTGCAACTTGTCTACACACACACTCTGTAAGACATCTTATTTTACATCTTGTAAAAAGAGGCATAGATGGACTCCTTTAAGGGGTTAAAAACGCTGGCAGGGAAAGAGTTAACATTGCAGTTGTGCTGGTATTATGTATTGCTCAATGCAGAGAACATGAGTGATATACTGTGTGTGTGTGTGTGTGTGTGTGTGTGTGTGTGTGTGTGTGTGTGTGTGTGTGTGTGTGTGTGTGTGTGTGTGTGTGTGTGTGTGTGTGTTTGTCCTGCAGTTGATGAGACTTCTGGCCACTAACGCTGCACTGGAGCAGAAGCTGGACTGGTGCTTGTGGACACAGAAAGTCCTGCTGCTTTTGCTGTCGTTTCTGCTGGCGCTCAGCTTTACCACCGCATACACACTATGGACATCATGAAGACTTTACTGTACGCTTTTACACACACTCAGATGATGGAAACACAGGGATGTTATCATTGCATCACGCCAGACCAAACCCATAAAGACGCACTGCAAATACTGCTTTCACTGTGTGTTTTGGTCTTGTTTTTAGTCCAAACATCTACAATGTCTCTTAAATTAGGAAGCATTTTCTGGACTAGTGAAATATATCTGGTAACACTTTAGAATAATTGGCCAATAGTTCATGTATTTACTAACATCAAGTATGAGTAATCCTCTACAGCATTTATTAATCATAGTTCAACATAACTAATGCATTATTAACATCCAAAGCTTGTTAACATTAGTTAATGTACTGTGAGTTAACATCAGCTCAACATTATTCAACTTCATAAACATGTTAACAAACATAAATAAACATCGTAATAAATGTGTCACCACACTGTAAACATTTAAACTAATTACTTCAGCATGTTACAACTACATGAATTAATTAATTAATTAGTTTCCACTTCGATTATTGCAGGTTTTAGTAATGAATAAGTTGGAAAAACGTCATTCTTTTAGGTGAAAGAAGTTGTTTATATAGGTGGTTCATTCCGCTGTGGCGACCCCGCAAGGGACAAAGCTGACAAGAAAATGAAATTAATGAAGTTGTTTATATAAGTTTATATAAGCTTTTTGTTCAGTGTAATAGATTTATTCATGTTAGTAAATGCTTTAACTAAATGGACCGTTAATTTAAAGTGTTACCAAATATTGTTTTCAGAAATAATGAGTCAAGTTTTTCATTAAAACAAGCTAAATAATCTGCCAATGCGGTAAGTGAATACTCTCATGTCAAAATGAAAAACATGATTATTTTGCTTAATCCATTGGCAGATTATTTAGCTTGTTTTAAGGTAAAACTTTCTTAATTTTGGCATATTATTTCTGAAAACAAAGCTATATGTTGTGCTTGTCTAGAAAATGCTTTTTAAATATTTGGACTAAAAATAATACAGAACAGCATTTATTGCAGTGTAAACGGTGTATTTTTATCACTCGCTGTCAGAATAAAGCACGGTTTAATTTATAATATTCACACATGTTGTGTAGAGTTCTTAACTAAATCATGCCACTGTAATTAATTCTGCTTTGATTTTAATATATATAGTATTTTATAAAAGTATGAATGTATGAACCATTAAAAGACAGTTTTGTTATACATCAAGTGTGTTGTGCTTTTTTTTATTATTATTTAATAAATATTGTGCATATTACTATTTTCATGAAATCAGTGTTGTATTATGCATTTTATAATATTTTTTGTATTTTTTTTTTTGCATTATTATAAAGGATTGAACACTAAAGTCATTTTAAAAAATATATTATTGTTATTATTAATTACTATTATTGTTGTTAATTATTATTATTATTACTAATTATTATTATTAATTATTATTATATTATTAATTATTTATTGTTATTTATTATTATTAATTATCTATTATTATTACTAATTATTTATTATTAATTATTATTATATTATTAATTATTTATTGTTATTTATTATTATTAATTATCTATTATTATTACTAATTATTTATTATTAATTATTATTATATTATTAATTATTTATTGTTATTTATTATTATTAATTATCTATTATTATTACTAATTATTATTATATTATTAATTATTTATTGTTATTTATTATTATTAACTATCTATTATTATTACTAATTATTTATTATTATTATATTATTAATTATTTATTGTTATTTATTATTATTAACTATCTATTATTATTACTAATTATTTATTATTAATTATTATTATATTATTAATTATTTATTGTTATTTATTATTATTAATTATCTATTATTATTACTAATTATTTATTATTAATTATTATTATATTATTAATTATTTATTGTTATTTATTATTATTAATTATCTATTATTATTACTAATTATTTATTATTAATTATTATTATATTATTAATTATTTATTGTTATTTATTATTATTAATTATCTATTATTATTACTAATTATTTAATAATGTTAATTATGTATTATTTATTATTAGTAGTATTAGTATTTAATATTATTTATTGTTAATTATTTATTATTGTGATTAATTATGTATTATTATCATTTATTATTATCATTATTATTATTTATTATTATTAATAATTTCTCTTTATTATTATTTGTTAATTATTATTTATTATGTATTATTATTATTAATAATAATTATTATTATTATTATTATTGTTAATTTATTAATAATTACTGTTGTTATTTATTATTATTATTAATTAATATTATTTGTCATTAGTTATTATTTTATGATTTGTTTAATTATTGCTATTATTTTATTTTTTTATTGTTGGTATTATTAATTTTTCATTATTATATTTAGTAGTAGTATTGAACTATGTTTTGTTTACGTTTTAATGGTATAAAACTAAATCATGCACTGTAATTAATTCTGCTTTGATTTTAATATATATATATATATATATATATATATATATATATATATATATATATATATATATATATATATATATATATATATATATAGTATTTTATAAAAGTATGAATGTATGAACCATTAAAAGTGTGTTGTGTTGTGCTTTTTTATTAATGCTTTAATGAATACTGTGCATATTACTATTATTTGCATGATATCAGTGCGGTGTTGTGTGTTTTATAGGATAAATTTGTTAACATTGAATTAGTTTGGAATAAATGTTTTTTTAATACATTTCTTTTAGCCTTATTATAAAGGATTTAGCTCTAAAGTGATTAATATTATTAATATTACTATTAATTATTATAATTATTAATATTATTATTATTATTATCATAAATTTTTATTAATATTAATATTATAATTAATTATTATTATTATTAATATTATTATAAATTTGTATTATTATTATTATTATTAATATTAGTAGTAGTAGTATTAAATTATGTTTTTGTATTTAAATAAGAAAAATTATATTTATTTTATGAAAATAATTACACAAATAAAAATCAGTCCAGCAGGAAATGATGATTATAGTGAACACGACTGGAAATCAAATCAAATAATAGTTTTTTTAAAATGATATATTAATGGAGAATACAGGCTTCAATAAAACTAATGTATGTTATACATGCATGTACGCATGCATATATAATATTTGTACAGGCTTCAATAAGCTTATGTTATTATCACTTATATAAACTTATGTTAGCTACAATTCTTTGATTAATACAAATATTAGATTTTATAGTTGTTCATTTACCTGTGCAGTTTATGCTTGACGTTTCGTCACCTTGGAATTATAAGGTTTTATCTGCGTTCTGAATGATTTTGAGATATTGAGCTTTAAAGTTTTTTCCATTCCATAGCAAACAGTATGTGTGTAACATTTGTTTTTTTAATTAAAACGTCTTAAAATATAAACAACTTACAAAAAAAATCCCATAATGTAAATAAGATGCCATTTAATAAGAATATGTCAATAACTCAATTTTGACAAAAATGTCAGATAGAACCTTATAATTCTAAGGTGATGATTTAACGAAGGTAAAAAGGGTGGCGAATGTAGCGGCACCCAGAAAACAATTCTGTAATTAACTAAATAAATACATTTAGTAAATTTACTAATCAAATCAGTATCTTGTGCTGAATAATATTTGACAGTTAATAAATAAATAACATTGATATCATTTATAGATATTATAGTACATTTTTTGTTTCATTTGTCTTGACATCTTGCAACACAGGTGAGAAAAATTACAGAAAGCATTAAATTATTAGACCATTGAGCTTTTCTTTGGCGCTGTTTTCATTTGTAGGTGTGTGTGTGTGTTGTTATGATGATCCTACGGCGACACCTGCTGGTAAACATTACATGCATAAGTTATTCTGTTTCACTTCAGCCGGGTTTACATATTAAAAATGTGCGATATATATTTATTTATTTAATTAATTTTTATTTTATTTTTTTTATTATTATTATTTATGACCTTTCATAAATGGGTGATTAATAATAACAACAACAATAATAATAATAAAAACTAAAAGTTGCACAGTGTGGAGTAGAAAAAAAGCACTTTAGCCAAAAGTGGAGCAATAATAATAGTATTTTTTCAGCGTACACATTGTTAGAGTTAATGTGAGGAGTTAATCCTTTCTTTTGTTAATCTTTCATCAAAATCTGCTTCTGCTCTGCATAACAGGGGTTCTCTGATGACTCTGATTGGACAAAATATGCTTAGCCACGCCCCCTCCAACTGTTAGTTTTAATGAAAGACTAGGAGCTTAAAAATAAACCCCGCCCCCTACTCAATATTCAGTTTCATTAAACTGAAATAAAAGTAAAAAGCAACTTTTAGAAATATCAATGAAACCATTATTTTACTTAAAATATATATATTGTTTCTTATTCTCACCCCAAAAATAAAAATGATATTTCTTACCTTCCAGTAAGTTAATTTTTTTCACTTTCCATTACTTTTGATTTATTTTAACTCTGTTTTTCCGCCTATTTTATCATTGTTTTTATTTGTGTTATTCTCTGTACAAATATTTAAAATTGTGCTTGTATTCCTGCTCCTCACAGATTCAATGGTTTTTCAAGTTTTCAATGAAAACAAATGTTTTTTTATTTGTATATTTGAAGAGTTCAGATGCAAAAACCTCTATGTGCCGTCAGAAATGTTCTCCTAAAATCAGGATTTCTCTCAGCGTCCTGTTTCTGTTCAAGTATTTCAGTTTAAAGGCAATGAAAAGAACTTATTGATCACTATAAAAGAAACATTTCTGAGCCTACACACAAGAGTCGGAGAAAAACGCTGATCTTAGGAGAAAATATCAAACGGCATTTCAAGAGTTCACACTTAGCTGATGATTGGTAATAAAGCGTGTTTGGCATGCTGTCCCGGGAGAGAGCCCTGAGCTCAGGATATCCTTGAGCCCGGGGCTTCCTCCCGTTTGTAGGGCGACAGGAGAGTCTGAGCTCAGGTGGCCTCGAGAACTCCTCTGCTGTGAACTACTGTATATATCTGGCTAAGAGTTGCCTTAGGATGCTATTTTGGTTAGTCAATTTTTTCTATGGTGCCTGTCTTTGAACGGTGGGAGGAAACCGGAGAACTCGGGGAAAACCCACGCGAACACGGGGAGAACATGCAAACTCTGCACAGAAACGCCAACCGGCCCGGAGGGAAACGGACCAGCGGCGTTCTTGCTGTGAGGCAACAGTGCTACCCACTGGCCGCCGTGCCGCCCTATCGGAGAAGGGGAGGAGTAGGGGTGGAAGGGGGGGGATTCTTCAAACGAAGATGACTCTGCACAAGACGTTTGGCCATAGGGGAAATGGTCATGCCCAACTGAGCCAGGTTTCTCTCGAGGTTTTTTAAATCTTCACTTTCGCCAATTGGTGAAGTTTTTTCCTCGCCGCTGTCGCCACTGGCTTGCATGGTTCGGGATCTGTAGAGCTGCGCATCGATGGATTTGCTCTTCAGTGTTTGGACTCTCAGTAGTGATTATTAACCCACTCTGAACTGAGCTAAACTGAACTGAACTTAATCTCTGAAAATTTATCTGACACTGTTTCAATTCACTATAATCTTCCATGTGAAGCTGCTTTGACACAATCTACATTGTATAAGCGCTATACAAATAAAGATGAATTGAATTGAATTGAATGACTGGAGCAAAGCGCTCTGGTAATTTATAGTGTGTCTGTGTTTATCTGATTGGCGCAATATGCGGAGTTAAGCGATACCAGCTGTGTTCAATCATAAGCACGTGATCCTCTCGAAATTAGTTTGTAAACAAACCACACTTAGAGGTTTCTGCATCTAAACTCTTAATTTCTTCTTTTTCTGAACACAAATGGCTTTAAAGAGCCCCTATTTTGCATCATATTTTGGTTTTGGGGGGTCTCCAACAACAGGCTCATCTGCATGTATGGGCAAAAACACTTTCATTGTCTTATAATCTGCATTTATTTTTACCTGATTATCCCAGCGACTCCCATATGAATCATTCAGTGATTCACTTGTTCCCAAACCCCTCCTTAGCCCGAAGCTAATCTGCGCTTATTGATCTGTTAACCCAGTCTGTTGGGATTGGTCGACTGCGTTCAGCGCGCGAGAGAGAGAATCACCCACAACGGCTTATCAACATTGTTGAAGTAGTCAGAGTGCAGAGTGCATGTGTGAGCCCAATGCAGGAGAGCAGTAAAGCAGTGCAGTAAACACCAGCATACTACTCTACTCTTAACCATAGGTAAAAACAGTGACACACAATCAGTATTAATCCACACAGCGGCAAAAGCTGAACTATTTTGAAACTTGTCCGCCGCATGTTTGTAGGAACAGCTGACGGTGGCCATAGCAAAGACAAACGGCAGTAGATCATGAGCTCACAAACGCATTTAAATCTGTAAACAAACTGGCACGCGTCGCCTTTTCAATGTGGTTTTAGACGCGATATGGGAATATAGAGTTAATCATATGCAGTAAAAGCCACACGGAGCGGTTACAAGTAACAAAACACAATTAAATACACATTTTGCAAGCTAGGGGAAACAAGGAGGCAGCCATTTTAATCACACTTAAGTTACCTACACTTGTGAAATGGAGGAAGGAACTGATCCTTGAACTGTGTCCTGTAAAGCTCCTGTCCAGCTCTGAAGTCTCATACAGCAATAGTCTTTCCTGATTTTTCCTTTAACAAACAGCAGATGAATCCCCTGTTGTAAGCGTGTAGATTGCTGAAGCACTCGTCAGATTAATGAGGGGAACGCCGCACAAGGCTGGGCGATAATGCAGAGGTATTTCTGCAATAATAATCTTCACCCACTGACTCTTCACAGCCTCATCTTTGGGCAGGGAATTAACACTAACTTCACCACATGATGCAAACGGGATCTGCTGCAGTGTTTGTCTTCCTCTTTCTACAGTGTTTGTGGCCGGGGGTTTCAATTTTCCCAGGTCTGTGCATGCAACAAATGGGCGGGGCTTCAGAACTGTATCGATGTCGCGGCTAAAGATTCGTTACAGTGGCGATTCATTTGAACCACTCTGAGTCGACTCTTTTATAGATGAATCAATAGTTTTAAACACGGCGCACTTTCAGATTTAAGCCTTATCTGGATATTTCACCACACTTATGCTGCGTTCACACCAGACGCGGAACGCGCGGCTGAATCGCGCTATATATAGACGCGTGAACATTTGAGTTTACTCGCTTCATTCGCGCGTCAAACTCCGCTTCATTCACGCGTCAAATTCACTTCAGAACAGATGCGGATTTGCGTCATAGGCAGGGCTTCTGTCTGCCTGGTGACTGTAGCTTCGTTGCTAAATGGCTAACATGGATTTTATTGATATAATAACTGTGTTTATGTGCTTTATGAAGGCTGTAAAACAGCGTCGATACGTTTGGAGCAGTGTCTGAGTCCACTCGACACTTTCAGAGGTGCACCCAGCGCTGTGGGCTCATAAACTCCTCCAGAAACTTAACCTAAATGACTGAGGCTTCCAGCGGTGCTTCTGACTGAGCCAAGCCCAGTTTGATGAACTGTTGTCGGTGTCGGCTGGGGGATTTCCCCTGGACACCAGTAACAGGTGCTACGTCACAATCATGCTCCCACAAGAGCAAGCTCCTGATTGGTTAACGCGGCGCAAATGTCCGCAGAAGTTCAGATTTTTGAACTCGAGCGATTTGCGCGTTAAGCCGCGGTCACACTGGACTTTTCCCTCCATAGACTTCCATTCATAAGCACGCGAATGCGTCAGACCGGAAACGCAGGGTCATGCCGCGGAGTTTCGCAGGTTGCTGTGGTGCAAAGTTCAAGCTTGGTGAACTCTGACCTGCGAAATCGCATCACTTGACTGTGTGAGACCAATCTAGGATCAAAACATGACCTCTCTGGATAGAAATTTAAAACATGGAGCAATCGCTCGCTTTTTAAATGTCTAATCATCTTGTTTAATCCCGCCCCTTTTCGCAGCGCCGTACGACAGAATTTCGCAAGCTCAAACTCTAGTGTGACTGCGGCTTTAAGCACGTCAAACGCGCAAAACGCTCAATTCGCACCCACGCTATTCGCACATATCGCGCAATTCGCGTCATTCGCACCGCGCCATTCGCGTGTATCGCGCCGCGGATGCCTATTCGCGCATTTGCATTGACTTAACATGTAAATCACTCGCGCTTGACGCTACTTCCGCGTCTGGTGTGAACGCAGCATTAGAGTTACACACTACATGGAAGGTCATTTACAAAAACCCATGATAGGGGCTCTTTAAATACGGTAAGGAACACCCTAGCAACCAAAGGCAACACTAGGAAGCACCCTAAACACAACCTAAAGCATCTTAGCAACCTTTTATATCTTCATCGCAACCACATACAACACCTTAGCAACCAACAGCAGCATCATAGAAACAATCCACAACAGTTTAGCAACCAATAAAACCATCAGCAGCACTGAACCGCATAGCAACAAATGACAAAACATTAGCAACCACACAGAACTTTAAAAAGCTAAAACAACGCCTTGACAACCACATAGCAACCAGTCAACAATCATGATTCCCACTGAGAGACTCTACTGAGGTAAAGCACTCACCTTCATGTGTGAACAGGTGGAGGAAGATACCGGAAGTTCAGGAACGGCTTCCTGTGTGATCAGAGGACTCGCAGGTGAGCGGATCTGGAGCTCATATACACACCTGTGCAAACAAAGCAAAACGCTTCATTTCTGCTGTACAGTCTGCACACACAACAGATGCTGAGAATAATAAAGATTATTTTGTGCTTTCAATAGACGTCTCTGCATTTAGTCAAACAGAAATACTGTAAATATGCTCAAATATTACAGTTAAATAGTTGTTTTGTGAGGTGGCACGGTGGCGCAGTGGGTAGCACTGTCGCCTCACAGCAAGAAGTCAGTTGGTCTTTCAATGTGGAGTTTGCATGTTCTCCCTGTGTTGGTGTGGGTTTCCTCCAGGTGCTCCGGTTTCCCCCACAGTGCAAACACATGCGCTACAGGGGAATTGATGAACTAAATTGTCCACAGTGTATGGGTGTTTCCCAGTGATGGGTTGCAGCTGGAAGGGCATCTGCTGTGTAAAACATATGCTGGATAAGTTGGCGGTTCATTCCACTGTGGCAACCCCAGATTAATAAAGAGACTAAGCCGAAAAGAAAATGAATGAAACTAAGACGGAAATTAAAATGCATGGCGTTTTTTTTGTATACGTGTCTTTTTTATTCCTGTTTATGTAAAGCACTTTGAATTGCCACTGTGTATGAAATGTGCTATATAAATAAACTTGCCTTGCCCTATTCGTTTAGAACATTCTAACATTTAAACTTGTAATTATTAAAAAAAAAGCATTAAGGTCATCTCTCTTAGGTGTAATTTGCTTTCAAAGTATTTTTACAGTTCAGTTTTAGCGATCTTCATGTTTACTATTGCGCTCCCTTTGTAGTGCACTTTGAAAACATTGACGTCATTTTGAACACAGCCGTGGCTCCTGATGAAAGGTATAGGTGAGCTATTATTTAAAAGCGGAATTTATGTTGCGTCTCCAAAGCTTGTGAAAACAAAAAACATAGCATACGTTAATGCTTTTAATTTGTAGTAGGTTATTTATTAAGTATCTGTACTGTATATGACATGGGCCTGCTGGTTAGAACATCGTTAGCGATGAGATGATCTCAAGGTTTTCATAATCCTGGACCGTATCCTGAGCAGCTGCTGTGGTGGTCATGGTGGAGTGAGAGCATGAGACTGATTCCTGTGACGCTCCAAGGACAGATGAGTCTTCGCTGAGGTCCAGCATTCTCCAGCCTCCGGCGCCTAGACTGCAGCTCTGCATAAGACGTTTGGCCATAGGAGAAATGGTCGTGCCCAACTGAGCCTGGTTTCTCTCGAGGTTTTTTAAATTCTTCACTTTCGCCAATTGGTGAAATTTTTTCTCACCGCTGTCTCCACTGGCTTGCATCGATGGATTTGCTCTTCAGTGTTTAGACTCTCAGTAGTGAATATTAACCCACACTGAACTGAGCTAAACTGAGCTGAACTTAATCTCTGAAAACTGAACTGACACTGTTTACATTCACTATAATCTCCTGTGAAGCTGCTTTGACACAATCTACATTGTATAAGCGCTACACAAATAAAGGTGAATTGAATTGAATCTCTGCAGTGGTTTGCATGTGTCAAATTGTAAAAGTAGACTATTATTAAAATAAACAATATCCTACTTAATAATAATAATAATAATAATAATAATAATCAACATCAGAATTATTATTAAAGTAGGATTTCTTTCATTTCCTAATAAATAATAAATATTAAATTTCATTTCTTAATTAATCGCCTCATTATTTATTTATTTATATGATTTATACATGATATTAGAATAGTGTTAGCTTTTGTAAGTGATTTTATGTTTTAGAATTGAATATGTAATGTTCTCAATAATATTAGTAAAGCAAACATTGGCCCTATATATGTGCCGTTCACATATATTTCAATGAATATGGAAAGCGAGTGCATGTTTTTACCAAAACTAATATTGGATTTTTTTTTAAATGCGTGTGAAACAATGTAATTTGCACAAATAAATGATGGGGTTCTTCTCTAAAGAAGTTGTTACTCCACCCTGTTTAGAGCATCATTATGGGCGTTTTACATTATAACTAATGTGGTTCCAGTGATGGATCTGGGACAGAGAAACTGCGGGTTTTGGGAAACACTCGTCACTACATCGTTCTTTTCCCAAACGATCCATCGCACTATGATAGTTCAGCCACAAGTTACGTCGTGTTTTTGGGAAACGCACCCCTGGAGAGTTGTTTAGACAATCATTCCCTGCTAAAATTTAGCATAAAATAAAACATCTTATTTGGCAAATGTGTTTCTATCTCCTATTATTCACATTAACCATTTTTTACACACGTCCAAAACTACTTCAAGCTAATTGCATTATTTTTTTCAAATTAAGGGAATTTTGTTCAACGTTTCATGCTTCCGTCACTTGTTTCTCATGCGATACTTTACAATGTGCATTAGCACAAGTTGATGTGTAATAATTTGCTTGTGTTTTGATCATCAGATTGGCAATTTAAAACAAACCCCACAAAATGAGACTGTATAATTTTGAAATATGAAGCAAAAACAGAATGGTCTGAATTTAGGCCCCGTCCACACAAACATGGCTATAGAGTTATTTCATGTACTCTTGGGGCCCACTGATGGCCACAGGCGCTCCAAGCAGCCGCTCTGATTAACAGTATTGATGTAATCATTTGTATGAAACAATATTACATATATTTACAGGAGTTTTTTAATTAATCATCATTTCCAGAAACCAATCAATCTTATTTTGCAGGATTGTTAGATAAACAGAGAATTCATGAATCCTTCATGAATATGTGTGTGTGTGTGTGTGTGTGTGTGTGTGTGTGTGTGTGTGTGTGTGTGTGTGTGTGTGTGTGTGTGTGTGTGTGTGTGTGTGTGTGTGTGTGTGTGTGTGTTACTCACAGTGCAGCAGGACTCCAGCAGTTTGTCTCAATCTGTTTTTCATTGTGTGTGCTGAAGGAAATGCCAGCAGATTACAGCAAACACTCCATCTCTCTGTCTGTCTGTGTGTGTGTGTTTTCTTCAGAGAGCAGAGAGAGTAATGCTGACCTCACTTGACCTGATGATTCAGGTGTGTGTGATTCAACTCAATCAGCGGAAAACCAGGAGCGGATCATTTAACACACTCCTGTAGGAAAACCAGGACTGAACACATGGCAACATGTTAGAGGTGTTTTTGAACCATAGTAACGTTTATATATTACAGCATTACTCCAGCATACTGTAGTATCAACTATAGTGAACTGATCAACTCTAATAAATACTGTAGTATAATTTAGTTTTTACTACAGTAAACTGGTGTATTGTATTATAATATAGCCTATAGTTATTATTATATAGGTTATTTGTTTGCATTGCTGTAGTGCCTGTGTTACCATAGCAAACAATCACCACAACAGATCAATTAATATAGTTCTTGTGTTACCATAGCAACTATAGTATCACAACAACAGATCCATTAATATAGTACTTGTGTTACCTTAGCAACTATAGAATCACAACAACAGATCAATTAATATAGTTCTTGTGTTACCATAGCAACTATAGTATCACAACAACAGATCCATTAATATAGTACTTGTGTTACCTTAGCAACTATAGAATCACAACAACAGATCCATTAATGTAGTTCTTGTGTTACCATAGCAACTATAGAATCACAACAACAGATCCATTAATATAGTACTTGTGTTACCATAGCAACTATAGAATCACAACAACAGATCCATTAATATAGTACTTGTGTTACCTTAGCAACTATAGAATCACAACAACAGATCAATTAATATAGTACTTGTGTTACCATAGCAACTATAGTATCACAACAACAGATCCATTAATATAGTACTTGTGTTACCTTAGCAACTATAGAATCACAACAACAGATCCATTAATGTAGTTCTTGTGTTACCATAGCAACTATAGAATCACAACAACAGATCCATTAATATAGTACTTGTGTTACCATAGCAACTATAAAATCACAACAACAGATCCATTAATATTGTAATGTGTTACCATAGTAACTATAGAATCACAACAACAGATCAATTAATATAGTTCTTGTGTTACCATAGTAACTATAGAATCACAACAACAGATCAATTAATATAGTTCTTGTGTTACCATAGCAACTATAGAATCACCACAACAGATCAATTACTATAGTTCTTGTGTTACCATAGCAACGAATCACCACAACAGATCAAGATAGTTCTTGTGTTACCATAGCAACTATGCAACTATAGAATCACAACCTTTTGTCTTACCATAGCAACTATAGAATCACAACAACAGAATAATTAATGTAATTATTTTGTTACCATATAGAGAATCCCCACGACACATTCAAGTGGTTTACTTTAGTATGCTGCAAAACACTAGTACTTTACTGTAAGTTACTTAGTATTTTTTCACATGGGATAAGGGGGAAAAAGCTGTATTGTATCCAGTGTGTGCGTGCGTCTGCGTGTGTGTGCGTGTGTGTGAGGGAGAGAGGGAGAGATGAGAGGGTGCTGGAGTTGGAGAGTCTCGTGAGTTTCTGCAGCTCATTCTCGAGCTCTTGTTCACATTAAACCGAAGCACATGATGATGGAGCTCGTGATCCAGCAGTCGCACTCCAGGCCAGCGCAATGAATGAATGAGCTTCTGCGCTCTGCTTCAGCTCCATCTTCAGCATTATTTTCATCTTCTTCATCTTCATCATGGCCTCTCCGCGCCTCGAGACCTTCTGCTGCCCGAACCGCGACGGCGCCACGGAGCTGGTGGTGGGCTTCCAGCCGCTGTTCTTCGGGGTGATGTGTGTGTGCAGCGCCGCACTGAGCTCCGGGCTGGCGCTGCTGCAGATTCTGCCCAAGCGGAGGAGCTTCAGACCGCAGGCGCACAGCAGCAGAGCCGCGTCCTCCAGCCGCATCCTCACCATCATCAGCGTCTGCGACATACTGGGCTGCACAGGTCAACACACACACTCAGAGACAAACACACATACTAACAGACAACACACCGGGACAGAAACAGAGACAGAGAAAGAGAGACACTCACAGAAACACACTCAGATGCGCGCACGCACACACGCATATGCACACAGACACACACGTATTTTAAATACAAAATAGGATTTTGTAATTTGATAGGGTTTATGAAAATGGGTTAATATGTTGTATCAAAGTACTTTAGTGTCTTGTATTTTAAAATACTGTAAAATACTTTGTAACATGGGCGTTGCTAGGTCTATTTTACAGCCCCCCCCCCTCCTATATTTTTACTCATCCCTCCTAAAACGTCTGTGATTAGCTCATAAACTGTACACTAAATTAGTGCCCTCAGTCCCCTTTACATTTGATAAGAAAATGGCGACAGAATTCATCTCCTCCCCGTCTTTTGTTTTTCATTTGATCAGCAAACCACAGCCTTGGACAGCGAGAGAACGAGGTGTGTGTTCATTGATAAATTGTTAAAATATCTGATTATTTGCAGTTCTTTGATTATAGATAACCTTGTATCACCTGTATCCCAATGTCACCCCTGCTGAAAAGAAACAGCATATGCTGGTAAGGTATGTTTTGATGCTGGTCTTGCTGGTTTCAATGCTGGTTTTGCTGGTTTCAATGGTTTTGCTGGTCTCAATGCTGGTTTTGGTGGTCTCAATGCTGGTCTTGCTGGCCTGAGTGCTGGTTCTGACCAGCATTGAGACCAGCAAGACCACCATACCAGCATCAAAACATACCTTACCAGCATATGGTGGTTTTTTCAGCAGGGACGGAGGAGCAGTCGGGTTTTCTCGGCGTTCACCTCATCAGCACAACTGTTTCCTCCAGCGAAAAATGTAACTCTTAACAAACATTTCGCTTTTTTTATTTCAAAATGAACCACCAATATTAAAAACTTTACAGTTCGTGTGGCATTAACTATAGCATACAGTCTTGCACAGAAAGGATTAAACACAGTGACAGAACCACTTAGAGAATGTACTTGTGTATTGTGTCACTGAGTCACTGACAGAGATAGAAACATCAAGTGTTGTCTAGTATAAAAAATACTTATTTATTATTATCATTCAGATCGTGAAATACGTGAATTAGCCTGCAAGTTTAATATATATATATATTTATATGTATGTAATTTATAAAAGAGGCAGGTTATTTATTTAATACATGGAAACAAAAAATGCACTTGAATATAGAAAGTGGTTTTTACTACAGTAAACAGGAGGGTTGAGCCTATTTGGCTTATTCAGAACTCAAATGGTTGTGCCTGTCTATATAATACAGTGGAATACTATAACACCCATATTAAACAAACATTTTTATGTGTATTGCTATTAAATTACTACTTAAAATGTTATATTAGGCTGTATATATATATATACACACACAGTTGAAGTCAGAATTATTCGCCCCCTTTTGAATTAATTTTTCTTTTTTAAATATTTCTCAAATGATGTTTAACAGAGCAAGGAAATTTTCACAGTATGTCTGATAATATTTTTTCTTCTGGAGAAAGTCTTATTTGTTTTATTTCGGCTAGAATAAAAGCAGCTTTTAATTTTTTAAACACCATTTTAAGGTCAATATTATTAGCCCCTTTAAGCTATATATTTTCAATGTTTCATGTGTTGAGAAATCTGCTCTCTGTTAAACAGAAATTGGGGAAAAAATAAACAGGGGGGCTAATAATTCTGACCACAACTGTATATATATATATATATATATATATATATATATATATATATATATATAATTTTTTTTATTTACCTTATAAGGAGCTGAGCCCCCTAAAATGACAATCCTAAAATCGCCCCTGCTTTGTAAGAAGTCTACATGACGACATCATAAAAATGAGGCCTCTGATTGGTGGTTTCTCGGTTATTTACCTAGGCTTGAGATCAGACCAGAAAATTGATTAATAATAAACAAGTTAATCAATGCATGGAGTATGGATGGAAATTATGCAACACACGTAAAAGAAAATAACAGACAAACGGGAACAAAAGTCAACAACCATTGAAAATAGTATACTGCACAATGCCAAGAAAATATATAGTGACAGTATAGTATACAGTTCAGCCTCAGTTTAGCACCTTTGCTTAAGAAATGAGATAAATTAAAATATATGACAAAAATACAGGATGAGCCTCTTTCAGAAGATAATCATTCTCAGTCTCAGTGCTGCAGGCAGAAATGCAGAGGAAGTTTAGAAATATAAAACACCTAAAGACTGTACTGGTGTTCACTAATGCTGAGTTCAGACTGTCACAGATGTTTTCACACTGCACGACTATCTGGGGTAGCGTTTCATCTCTGCTGTGTTTACACTGTAGGATGGATCGGCAACAGGGGGTTTCACACTGCATGACTTTACAAAAGGAGAATCGCCGACAAGTTTGTCGGAGTCCAAAAACTCCCAAACACACATGAGAAGTGACATGGAAACAAGGCGAGGTCACCTAGTATATCTTTTGCTGTTAATTACATAATGAGAAAGAAGCCTTTAGTGCGGTAGAAAATCTACTGATTTTGGAATTAGCAATTTCTCCTCAACTTTTTTTCTTTTTCGACCCAGAATTGCTCAGATGACACGGGTACTCCTGCCAAATTTACACTATTTTTTCCTCCATTTCTTGGGTCCAAATACACTGAGAATGAGCACTTTTAACTTCTCCCCCAGCCTCCCGCTGGCCTGCAGATACCCACACTAGTGAACACTGCTCTCTCATTGGCTGTAGGTGATCGCTGATTTTATTTTCAATCAGAACTGATTTCACATGGCATGATTTGAATCGCCGACAGCTCCAGATATTCAGCATCCCAAATATCTAACAGGTGTCGGCGACTCATTGGTGGTTCTCTTAGGCCCCATTTACACTAATGCATTTTCGTTTTAAAACGCATGAGTTTTGCTACAGTTACGCCATCCGTCCACACTACGCCGGAGTTTTCGAGCCCTGAAAACGGAGCGTTTTAAAAACGCTGGAGAGGTCGTTTTCATTCTAAAATGCTGCTGCTCCGTCTCAGTGTGGATGGGGAAAAATGGAGACATCTGAAAACGGAGGCGTGGCTGCTGAGATTCGCTACCTGATTGGGGCTTTTGGGTCATTGCGTATCCTTCCCTTATTCGTCAAGCCCCTATCACATGACTATAACGCTACCGGAAGACGGCAGACCAGCCTTCACTGTAAACAACAACATGGACACAGAAATGGGAGCGTTGTTTGCACTATTGTCCGTTTTAGGCACCATTGTGCAGTTAAACTCTGCCTTTATTATTACAGCAGCTGCATATATTCGCAAGAGGCAAGCTACTGTTCGAGCACTCGCTAATCGCTCGCGTTCATCGTTCAACCAGCGTTTGTTGACTAACAATAACCAAATGCCGAGCGAGACACATGCTTCCTGTTTATACTTGAACGCGCATGCCCAGAGTGCGCGAATGGTCACGTGATATACGTTTTTGGTGGAGTAGTGTGGACGGAGATATGTATAGAAATGCTAGATGAAACGCTAGTGTGGACGCGGATCGTTTTTGATCTAAAACTCTGTTTCAAAATGAAAACGCATTAGTGTAAACAGGGCCTCAGATGGCGTCTTTGATAGTTCACACTGTGTGATTTCCACTCACGTGAATGAGCACCCATTTGCCTGTGATTTCAGGCATTTGTCTGCGATTTCTCAAAACCTGTCAGTGAATCAAAATCAGGGCTAAAATCATGCATTCTGAACTCAGCATAAAAGGGTAAACTGAGACTCTTCTGGTTAAAGAAGAACTGAAAAGCTCTTGGGAGAATGAATAACAAATAATAGTAGTTTAGGATGGATTGCTGATGTACAGTTGTAGTCAGAATTATTAGCCCCCCTGAATTATTCGCCCCCCTGTTAATTTTTTCCCCAATTTCTGTTTAACAGAGAGCAGATTTCTTCAACACATTTCTAATCATAATAGTTTTAATAACTCATCTCTAATAACTGATTTATTTTCTCTTTGTCATGATGACAGTAAATAATATTAGACTAGATATTCTTCAAGACACTTCTATACAGTTTAAAGTGACATTTAAAGGCTTAATTAGGTTAATTAGGGTAACTAGGCAGGTTAGGGTAATTAGGCAAGTTATTGTATAATGATGGTTTGTTCTGTAGACTATCGAAAATAAATAGCTTAAGGGGCTAATAATATTGACCTTAAAATGGCTCTTAAAAAATTAAAAACTGCTTTTATTCTAGCCGAAATAAAACAAATAAGACTTTCTCCAGAAGAGAAAATATTATCAGACATACTGTGAAAATTTCCTTGCTCTGTTAAACATCATTTGGGAAATATTTATAAAAATAAATTCAAAGGGGGGCGAATAATTCTGACTTCAAAGGTAGATGCCAAGAAAATAAGACAAATAACATACAAATAAGTCCTACTACAGTGGCGATTCCTACAATACTTCATTGGCTGTTTCAGATGCCAGTAGCTGATCTGCAGGAGCACTGTATAGGTAATGAAGAGGAAAGATGTCTGTTTAAAGATGTCAAAGTGGCATGATACAGTCTTTAAGACACAAATATTTAATAATACTGCAGTCTATACAGACCGGTCAAAAACTCATGTTCCTGTTACACAGAAGCAGCAGGGCGTATATCAAGAGTTTATTTGCAAAAACAGATAACTCCATTTTTTTAGAGACAGAGATTTCAATTGCAAAAAAACGAAAATCTAAATTTATTAATAAAAATTATGTGAGCAAAAGATTTAAATAACCTCTTTATAAATCACCATTTTAAAACATGTAAGACTGTTAAGAGATGGTGTTAATTTTACCAGCCCCACAATGGATGAAAACACAATAAAGAGATATAGGCCCAATCCCAATTCTCACGCTTGGCCCTTCCTCTTACCCGTCGTTTTGCGCGTTCCCGTGAAGGGGTAGGGGTGTCCCAATTCTCTTTAGCTTGAAGGTGTAGGGCTAAGGGGAAGGATTTTTCAGGACTAGACTCGAAACCAAGGGGAAAATTTCCCAGAATACACCAGCTACAACGACAGCATGGCTGCACACGGAAGTCAGGAGATGCACAAATTTTTTTGTCATTATTTTTTGTCATTATAATTATTTTTACGACAAACAAGCACATTCATAACCGCGTTCGTGTTTAACCATCATGCTTTAAAAAACACTAAAATAAGAACCACTAAATTTGGCGATCTATAATCCCTAATAATAACCCCTGTACAGCAGTCCCACAACATTCTGACACTCAATGACACTCCAATACCCTGTCAGAAAAGTCTAGTGTCTGAGAATGAGCGTTTTACAGTGTCTGCTATAATGTTAATGCTGTTTTTGGTGTGTTTATAGATGAATATGGCCACTGTGTAAATGCACAGTATAGTTATGATCTTATTGCCACATTAGATCATCATGATAACATAATATATGTCTTCAGTGATTTCCTGAAGATAAATACCACAAAATAACACAACTGGAATAACTACAGCAGACGCGACTGTCTGATCTCATATGAAGCAAGAGATCGTGATGACGTGTGCAGGTGCTGTAGTGCTGTCCCAATTCTTAGGGGTAAATTTTGAAGCCCTTCCCCTTAACACTCTGTTTCAAGGGCCAAGGGGAAGGAGAAGGGGTACAAAAATAGAATTGGGCCATACTGTAGTTCTATGATCCAACTCAGAAACAGGACTTTCTACATGAAATTTGTACAAAGTTTATACTAAAATGAAAGAGAAACAAAGGTTTATGAATACCTCCTCATGTACAGGAGTGAATGTAAATGAGTTGGCAGAGAAACTTGCTCAGAGAAACGCTGTTGTTATCAAACATTGTTTACTGTCACTGAGTCAGTTTAATGGTGAAGGGACTGATCGAATAGGCCTATTGATGGAAGGTTTGTGAAGAAATGTCATGCTCCCTTGTAGAAGTATTTTGCTGCATTTTAAAAATTCATTCATTCATTCACTTTCTGCCGCTTTTCCGGGGCCGGGTCGCGGGGGCAGCAGTCTTAGCAGAGAACCCCAGACTTCCCTCTCCCCAGACACTTCCTCCAGCTCCTCCAGGGGGGATGCCGAGGCGTTCCCAGGCCAGCCAAAAGACATAGTTCCTCCAGAGTGTCCTGGGTCTTCCCCGAAGCCTCCTACTGGTGGGACATGCCTGGAACACCTCCCTAGGTAGGCATCCAGGAGGCATCCAAAACAGATGCCTGAGCCACCTCAGCTGACTTCTCTGGATGTGGAGGAGCAGCGGCTCTACTCCGAGCTCCTCCCGGGTGACAGAGCTCCTCACCCTATCTATAAGAGTGCGCCCTGCCACCCTGCAGAGGAAACTCATTTCAGCTGCTTGTATCCGAGATCTTGTCCTTTCGATCATGACCTAAAGCTCATGACCATAGGTGAGAGTAGAAACATAGATTAACGGGTAAATCAAGAGCTTTGCCCTTGGCTCAGCTCCTTCTTTACCACAACAGACCGATACATTGACCGCATTACTGCTGCCGCTGCACCAATCCGCCTGTCAATCTCAAGCTCCATCCTTCCCTCACTCGTGAACAAAACCCCAAGATACTTAAACTCCTCCACCTGGGGTAAGGACTTTCCTCCAACCTGGAGATGGGAAACCTCCTTTTTCCAGTGGAGCACCATGGCCTCGGACTTGGAGGTGCTGATTCTCATCCCAGCTGCGTCACACTCTGCAGCAAACCACCCCAGTGCATGCTGAAGGTCCATGTTCGATAAAGCCAACAGAACAACATCGTCTGCAAATGACAGAGATGAAATCCTGTGGTCCCCGAACTGGACCCCCTCCAGCCCAAGCCTGCGCCTTGAAATTCCGTCCATAAAAATTATGAGCAGAATTCATTTTAAAACTATGAATTAGACTAAATTTATTTTGATACTGGTTGTTGCTGCTGTATTCTGGTTTATTTTGACATGTAAAACTGATGTATTTGGTGATTTATTTTAAAACGCATTCCATCCCTGCTCTCTCATACGCACATGCAGATTAGCATACTCACACACACTTACAAGCACACACACATCCTTACACACAGAGACACGCACGCACACACACACACATGCTTTTTTGCACATGCACACACACTCTCTCTCAGACACACGGGCACGCACATACAGTTGAAGTCAGAATTATTCACCCCCCTTTGAATTTTTGTTTCATTCATTTTCTTTTCGGCTTAGTCCCTTTATTAATCAGGGGTCGCCACAGCGGAATGAACCGCCAACTATTCCAACATATGTTTTACACAGCGGATGCCCTTCCAGCTGCAACCCAGTACTGGGAAGAATTTTTGTTTCTTTTTTAAATATTTCCCAAATGTTGTTTACCAGAGCAAGGAAATGTTCACAGTATGTCTGATAATATTTTTTCTTCTGGAGAAAGTCTTATTTGTTTTATTTCAGCTAGAATAAAAGCAGTTTTTAATTGTTTTTAACCCATTTTAAGGTCAATATTATTAGCCCCCTTAAGCAATATTGGTTGTGGATTGTCTCCAGAACAAACCACCGTTATACAATGACTTGCCTAATTTTAATGAGTTATTAAAACTATTATGATTAGAAATGTGCTGAACAAAATCTGCTCTCTCTTAAACAGAAATTGGGGGAAAAATAAACAGGGGGGCTCATAATTCTGACTTCAACTGTACATGCACACACACATTCTCTCCCTCACATATACGCACACTCACAAGCACACATGCTCTCTCTCTCTCTCTCTCAGACAGAAACACACACACACACACAAAACACTATGCACGGTCGCAGATACTCACATCAGACAACAAACACACACTTTCTTTCAGACAAACACAACACACACAAAACAACACACAGACTCTCTCACAAACACCAGTCATCAAACACACTCTCTCTCAGACAAACAAAACACACACACTCTTTTTCTCTGTCAGACAACACAATCACACACACACAGCATACATCAATCACACCCACATACTTACTCCACAAGGGCAAACACACATTCTCTTTATTACACACAGACACACTCTCACTTACACACATAAACTGCAATATTCCAGTTTTGCACACACCACACATACTGAAAAAAACACACACAGACAAACTCTCACTTACACACAAACCACACACATAAACACTCTCTCTCTCTCTACTACATACCACACACACACACACACACACACACACACACACACACACACACACACACACACACACAGCCAAACCAGAATCTAGGTCATTGTATGTGTTTCATAAGCCCATTGTTGAGTTCACTTCTGGAAGTGTGTGTCGTTTAAAGGAACAGCTCACCTCTAAATCTAAATGTTGTGTTCATTTCCAAAACACTGGAGACTTTTTTCCCCTCCAGTGGAGCACTGAAGATGTTTTCAGCTCAAAACATGATCAATAATCAATAATATAATGCAGGACAACACCTATCGGCACTTTAAGAATCTAACAAACACGTACAGGCCAAACATAATTAACACCTGATGATCAATTAAAGGGGCAGCACGGTGGCGCAGTGGGTAGCACAATCGCCTCACATTGCTGGTTCGAGTCCCAGCTGGGTCAGTTGGTGTTTCTGTGTGGAGTTTGCATGTTCTCCCCATGTTGGCGTGGGTTTCCTCCGGGTGCTCCGGTTTCCCCCACAAGTCCAAAAACATGTGGTATAGCTGAATTGGGTAGACTAAATTGGCCGTAGTGAATGAGTGTGTATGGATGTTTCCCAGTGATGGGAAAGGGACATCAGCTGCATAAAACATATGCTGGATAAGTTGGCGGTTCATTCTGCTGTGGCGACCCCTGATAAATAAGCAAGGAAAATGCATGAATGAATCTTTATATTTAGAGTTATCATATTTGGTGTGAATGACCCTTAACACTGTAAACGTCGTGTTCCTCCAGACTTTAACCGTGTTTAATAGAACTGTAACAGCGTATGAGGAATCTGTCCTAGTTTTCTGGAGTCCTCATCCGATCTGAATGAACAATGATCTGTATGTTCTCAGATGAAGCAAACACTCTGGAAATAACATGTGTGGTTTTACACTCATTAAACATCAGCAGAACATTCAGTTATTTCACTGAAACGCCACTGAGTTCAGGACTACTGACGTGCAAAAGCACAAATATAGCTGAAAATACAGGCTCTGTCTAAATGTGCTGTTTATATGTGCAATGCAGTTGTCATTATCAGCATATGATTAATGTATACAGTATACCATGTACTGCATTTTTTAAATCTCGGATTATGAATATACAGGGAGTGCAGAATTATTAGGCAAGTTGTATTTTTGAGGATTAATTTTATTATTGAACAACAACCATGTTCTCAATGAACCCAAAAAACTCATTAATATCAAAGCTGAATATTTTTGGAAGTAGTTTTTAGTTTGAGCTATTTTAGGAGGATATCTGTGTGTGCAGGTGACTATTACTGTGCAGAATTATTAGGCAACTTAACAAAAAACAAATATATCCCCATTTCAATGATTTATTTTCACCAGTGAAACCAATATAACATCTCAACATTCACAAATATACATTTCTGACATTCAAAAACAAAACAAAAACAAATCAGTGACCAATATAGCCACCTTTCTTTGCAAGGACACTCAAAAGCCTGCCATCCATGGATTCTGTCAGTGTTTTGATCTGTTCACCATCAACATTGCGTGCAGCAGCAACCACAGCCTCCCAGACACTGTTCAGAGAGGTGGACTGTTTTCCCTCCTTGTAAATCTCACATTTGATGATGGACCACAGGTTCTCTATGGGGTTCAGCTCAGGTGAACAAGGAGGCCATGTCATTAGTTTTTCTTCTTTTAGACCCTTTCTTGCCAGCCACGCTGTGGAGTACTTGGACGCGTGTGATGGAGCATTGTCCTGCATGAAAATCATGTTTTTCTTGAAGGATGCAGACTTCGTCCTGTACCACTGCTTGAAGAAGGTGTCTTCCAGAAACTGGCAGTAGGACTGGGAGTTGAGCTTGACTCCATCCTCAACCCGAAAAGACCCCACAAGCTCATCTATGATGATACTAGCCCAAACCAGTACTCCACCTCCACCTTGCTGGCGTCTGAGTCGGACTGGAGCTCTCTGCCCTTTACCGATCCAGCCACGGGCCCATCAAGACTCACTCTCATTTCATCAGTCCATAAAACCTTAGAAAAATCAGTCTTGAGATATTTCTTGGGCCAGTCTTGACGTTTCAGCTTGTGTGTCTTGTTCAGTGGTGGTGGTTTTTCAGCCTTTCTTACCTTGGCCATGTCTCTGAGTATTGCACACCTTGTGCTTTTGGGCACTCCAGTGATGTTGCAGCTGTGAAATATGGCAAAACTGGTGGCAAGTGGCATCTTGGCAGCTGCACACTTGACTTTTCTCAGTTCATGGGCAGTTATTTTGCGCCTTGGTTTTTCCACACGCTTCTTGCGACCCTGTTGACTATTTTGAATGAAACGCTTGATTGTTGGATGATCACGCTTCAGAAGCTTGGCAATTTTAAGAGTGCTGCATCCCTCTGCAAGATATCTCACTATTTTTGACTTTCGGAGCCTGTCAAGTCCTTCTTTTGACCCATTTTGCCAAAGGAAAGGAAGATGCCTAATAATTATGCACATCTGATATAGGGTGTTGATGTCATTAGACCACACCCCTTCTCATTACAGAGATGCACATCACCTAATATGCTTAATTGGTAGTAGGCTTTCGAGCCTATACAGCTTGGAGTAAGACAACATGCATAAAGAGGATGATGTGCTCAAAATACTCATTTGCCTAATAATTCTGCACTGCCTGTATGTGGGCCACTTTTTGCAGTTGATGATGATGTTACACGAGAACACACGGACAAAAGAGCACTGAAGAGCACATATTGAGAAACAGTCCTTATTCGTTGTCCTGTGAAATATTTATTATTTTTCAAATATTTCAGTAATATAAGTGATATTTAACAGAATAAGGAGATTTTTACAGCATTTGCTTTAATGTTTTTTTTTATTCTGGAGAAAATCTTATTTCTTTTAGGTTTTAGTCTAGAATAAAAACAGTAAAAAAAACCTCAATATTCAATATTATCAATATCATTAGCACCCTTAAACAAATATTATTTTTGTTGATACCTAAGCTTAATCCCAGTAACAATAACTAGTCAAATATTATATACAGTCATCAAGAAAGAGTTATTAGAAATTAGTTGTTAAAACTATTGTTTAAAAGTTTTGAAAAAAACATTTTCTCTTCTTTCTCATCTTTCTTTTTAGTTTTTTTTCTTTGTCAAATATTTCCCAAATGATGTTGAACAGATTCAGGAATTTCTCACAGTATTTCCTATAATGTTTTTTCTTCTGGAGAAAGTCTTATTTGTTTTATTTCGGCTAGAATAAAAGCAGTTTTTAATTGTTTTAAACCCATTTTAAGGTCAATATTATTAGCCCCTTTAAACTATATTAGTTTTGGATTGTCTCCAGAACAAACCAGTTATACAATGACTTGCCTAATTACCCTAACTTTACCCTAATTAACCTAGTTAAGCCTTTAAATGTCACTTTAAGCTGTATAGAAGTGTCTTGAAGAATATCTAGTCTAATATTATTTACTGTCATCATGACAAAGAGAAAATAAATCAGTTATTAGAGATGAGTTATTAAAACTATTATGATTAGAAATGTGCTGAAGAAATCTGCTCTCTGTTAAACAAAAATTGGGGAAAAACAGGGGGGCTGATAATTCTGACTTCAACTGTATATTTAATTTAATATATTTTCATGTTTAGCCAGGCTTTAAGCTTTGTTTTCATGTACTTTTATGCTACTTTCTCATCATTTCCTGCATTTCCTTTCTGTTATGGTTTCTAGTCTGTTTTCATGTCATAGTTTCTCTTTGTTTGACTGAATGCACACCTGCTGCTTGTTTAGGTCATTACTTTGGCTTTATTTATAGCTGAAACTGTGGTCATTAGCTGTTTTCACCCATATATGCTAATTAGATTTATGCGCATAGCTGTTATTATGGAAGTTTTGTATTTGCATTTTCAGAATGTGTATGCACATCAATCATTCATTCATTCATTTTCCTTTGGCTTAGTCTCTATTTCAGAGGTCGCCACAGCGGAATGAACTGCCAACTATTCCAGCATATGTTTTATGCAGTGGATGCCCTTGCAGCTGCAACCCAGTACTGGAAAACACCCTTACACACTCATTCACACATACACTCATTCAATTCCCCTATTCCCCTACTCATTCAATTCCCCTATAGCGCATGTGTTTGGACTGTGGGGGAAACCGGAGGAAACCCACGCCAACACGGGGAGAACATGCAAACTCCACACAGAACCGTCAACTGACCCAGCCGAGGCTTGAACCAGCGACCTTCTTGCTATTAGGCCACAGTGCTAACCACTGAGCCACACAGTGCTGCCTGTACTTCCCATTCATGCAGACTTTAATTAAAGTAAATGAAGATGTCTTGTGATGTGTGTGTTGGTGAATGTGTGCAGGGATCATCATCCGCTCCTCGCTGTGGATCGGTTTGCCAAACCTCGTCTCGGAGATCTCAGCTGGAAACAGCAGCTCTGTGTGGCCGCAGGTCTTCTGTGTTGGCAGCGCGGTGAGACACACACACACACACACACACACACACACACACACACACACTCTTCACAATCTGGCACATTCATACTTTTGTAGACACAAACAAAGTCAAAAATGGCAGTCAGTTATTGGCTAATTTGTATGAATTTGAGTAAGTTCAGTCTTATGAACATTTCAAGAGTTCACACTTAGCTCATGATTTATCACATAGCTTGTTTGGCGTGCTGTCCCGGGAGAGAGCCCTGAGCTCAAGGGATCATCGGGCTCAGGGCTCCCCCCTTTCACAGGGCGAGGGGAAATTGAGGTCAGGTCGATCTCAAACTTTTGTGAATAGGTGAACTTCCTGAGAGTAAGACATCAGAAAAAAAGATTTAGGCTTATTTTGTCTATAATATAGAGCAGTGGTTCCCAACCCGGGGGTCGCGACCCCCACTAGGGGTCGCTAATGATTTTCAAGGGGTCGCCAAGAGCAATCAGGTTTTTTTTTTCTTTCTTTTTCTTTTTTTTGTTTTTTTTAAAGGAAATTAATTTCATTTATTAAATAATTAAATTCTAATTATTTGGGTGGAAAAAATCAAATATAGAAAGATAAAAAATTTCATTAACGTCGAGAATGTTACAACGTATCGTGAGAGTGGGAACGTAGACCAGAGCTTACATTAGCAAATTTAAAAAAAAGATGCACCAAAAAGAAGAAATGGCAAAGATAAAAATGATTGTGCTAAAACAAAAGCAAGGATTTATTTGGATAGTTATCTAGAATTTGGTTTCATTGAGGCAATGGACAAGGTGAGATTTGAGTGTCATCTGTGGTGACAGACTAGCGAATGAAAGCATGAAGCCCTGCAAACTAAAGAGACATCAGAGCACCAGACACCCACAGGCGGTTGGTAAACCCAAATAATTTTACTTAAGTGTGCGTGCATGTTTCACCTTTTAATAAGTTGAACAGATAAATTTGTACATGTTATTTGTACATGATGTTAAATGTGCTGCTGTTAAATTGGCAGCAGGTTTTGGGAAAAAAGTGCAAACAGTTGATGAGGAAAAAGTCAGTGCTAGTGCTAGTCAGTGTGTGTATGTCTTTTTTTTTTTTTTTGTATGTTTCTGTGTGTGTGTAAGGGGGGGGGTCTTTAAAAATGTCAGTGTTAAAGTAGGGGTCTCCTGGAAAAAAGGTTGGGAACCTCTGATATAGAGCATGTTTGGACAGTGGGAGGAAACCGGGAGAAACCCACACGGACACGGGGAGAACATGCAAACTCTGCACAGAAATATTACAGTATATAGTATTTTTGCTGTGAGGCAACAGTGCTAGTCACGGGGCCACCATGCCGCCCATTCTGGATAAAGGTGGAAGAAGGGGAGGAGGGGGTTTCTTCCAGACGAAGATAGTTGTAGAAAGGAAATGAGGATATATATAGTGACTTGGGATCCTTTGATTGGAAGATCATGATTAGCTAATGTGGGCCAGCTGGGTCAATCATGAGCACGTGCTCCTCTCGAAATTAGTTTAAAATTAAACTTCACGTTAGAATTTATTCACCACTAACTCCTAAAACCAGCGGTCATTGGGGGATGAGCAAATCATACTACACTGTATGTAAAAATTCCAATGCAATCTCATTGCAATTCGTATCGTAACTTTCTGATTTAGTGGCTAATTCGTATAAATTCGTGCAATCTAATTCATACAATTTAGTATGATTTGCTCATCGCCCAATGACAGTTGGGTTTAGGGGTGGGGTTAGGTGCCACGCCTCCTTTTTAAAATCCTACATTTTCATGCGACTGAACTTGTACGAATTAGTCACTAAACTGACAAAACCTAAAATACTTACGTTTTCTCATGAGATCAGGCTGAAAAATTCATACGAATAAGCCACTAGATTAAAAAGGTAGGAATTACTATGAGACAGCTTGGAACTTTCTGATTGAAGTAAATCTCAAGTGTAATCACTCCTATTTCACCTCTTTTACAAGATGTAAGATGCGTCTTTGTGTCTCCAGAATGTGTCTGTAAGGTTTCAGCTCAAAACACCCATCAGATTATTTATTATACAATTCAGAATATGCCCATTTTGAGCTCAAAGCAAAGTGTAGCTGTTTTTGTAGCCCGTGCCTTTAAATGCAAATGAGCTGGTTCTGTTCCCACCCACCATTACGGCATGTGTGTGTCTGCTTCTCCTTTTATCCCAGTTTCTTTGTAAATCCTGTTCTGTGGAGATGTTTATATGCGTTCCTACGGAGACATGTTAATACATGACTGTCAATCAATTCAGTGGGCGGGGAAAACTGCACTCCTACGTCACGTTGTGACCTGCCTAAAATCCCTAGGATTTAGATCCTATTTTAACATTAGGAAATTCTCAAAAATTGAGACTTATCTCATTTGTAAGAACAACAAATAATAACTCGACTTCTAGTTGATCATTTGGAAAAGTGGATTTCTCTGCTGAATCATCTGTTGATCTGCATCAATCATCACCAATACTGCAGAAGACCTACTGGAACCAGCATGGACCAAGATTCTCACAGAAATCAGTCAAGTTTGGTGAAGGAAACATCATGGTTTGGGGTTCATTCAGTATGGGGGCGTGCGAGAGATCTGCAGAGTGGATGATCAACATCAACAGCCTGAGGTATCAAGACATTTGTGGTGCCCATTACATTACAAACCACAGGAGAGGGACAATTCTCCAGCAGGATAGCGCTCCTTCTCATACTTCAGCCTCCACATCAAAGCTCCTGAAAGCAGAGAAGGTCAAGGTGCTGCAGGATTGGCCAGCCCAGTCACCAGACATGAACATTATTGAGCATGTCTGGGGTAAGATGAAGGAGGAGGCGTTGAAGATGAACACAAAGACTCTTGATGAACTCTGGGAGTCCTGCAAGAACGCTTTCTTTGCCATTCCAGATGACTTTATTAATGCGTGATTTGAGTCATTCAGAGATGTATGATGCAGTCCTCCAAGCTCATGATGGAGTCAGACACAATATTCATTCTGTTTCCACTGCAGCATGACTTTATATTCTATACTGGACATTATTGAAGGTTCAGTGATGAGACTTTTGTCCAAGCAGAGTCAGACTTTCTGTCCTAATGAAATCATTCAACATCAAGACATGATCATATTTTATTGTGCTCAAATAAGCGTCATCTAGAGGCCTTTGCCTTTCATAGATGACACTTCTGATACCAAATCATCAACTAGAAGTCGAGTTATTATTTGCTGTTCCTAAAACTTGCATATGTACTACACACAGTTCTATCCAAATAGCTTCCAAAAGTAGATTTTGCTTCATATCTGCCAACGCTTTTTCCCAGGAGTCTCCTGTATTTGTTATTATTCTCCAGGTTTGTTATTTCTCCTGTAATTTCACCCCGCCTCCCGGTCCTCAGCTTTTTGGTACAGTCTGTAACACCCCCGGATCACCAACTCTGGTATTGTATCTGATCGCAGCAGCTGCCCAAAACCCAGTCCATGTTACAGTTACTAACACCAAAGTATAGTTACTAACCCGGTTCTCAGCTGTGTTGTTCAGACAAACACACACCCCCACCACCCTAGTCTCCCCGAATTTCGGAAACACATGTTGGCAGGTATGGTGCCCTAAACACACTGATAATTGCACTGCAGAATGATTAATTTGCTCTTACCGTCTGTTGTTGTGCAGATGTGGATCCAGCTGTTCTTCAGCGCCTCCTTCTGGTGGACTTTCTGCTACGCGGTCGATGTCTTCCTAGTGGTCAAGAGATCTGCAGGCATCAGGTGCGTTTACATCTTAATGCTTTCAATACAAAACTGGACAAATGTTGTGCATTTTGCTTACTTCTTTACACACTGGCATTTTTAGTTATTTAGAGTTCCTTAAAACAAGTGCAATCATTTTTATAATCAGACTTGATAAAAACAATCTGCAGAAACACTGAAGGACACAACACCAGAACTCTGCTGAAATTCTTCTTGCAGAATAGAGCTGAGTATTAAAATGAATTGATCTGCCTTATTTTAAAGGTTTAGTGAAGGCTGAATGCAGGATGAATGGTGCACATAAAATTATGAGACAACAGGAGGGTTTTAAAGATAAAGGCCTACAGACGTATTTTTAAAGTGTATGAACATGAATGGCTCCCCGTGTTGGTGTGGGTTTCCTCTGGGTGCTCCGGTTTCCCCCACAGTCCAAACACATGCGCTATAGGGGAACTGATTAACTACATTGGCCGTAGTGTATGAGTGTGTGTGTGAATGAGTGTTTATGGGTGTTTCCCAGTGATGAATTGCAGCTGAAAGGGCATCTGATGCGTAAAACATATGCTGGATAAGTTGGCGGTTCATTCCACTGTGGCGACCCCTGATAAATAAGGGACTAAGCCGAAAAGAAAATGAACGAATGAACAAACATGAATGGCAGCTTTAAGCTGAACTTTTACCAGAGTTCTTTTAAACGTGTATGTGTACTTATACTCCAGTGAATTATATGTGTATTTATTTATTTCTGCTCCAGCACCATCATCCTCTACCACATGATCACCTGGGGTTTAACACTGCTGCTGTGTGTGGAAGGAGTCGCCATGCTTTACTACCCGTCCATCTCCAGGTAAACACTGACCTGAATCAACAGCCATGCAGAAATAAACATGTTAAAATTCTAAAATTTGGGCTCAATTATGCTATAAACACGATAACCATGCAAAATCATGCGAACAACATGCTAGAAATGTGTTAAATCAAGTCATCAAAATGTGTTAAAATGTGCAAGCAGCAATGTTGAGTCATGTTATAAACATTTTAAAATGTCAACAAAGGGCTAAATCATGCTAGAAACATGTTAACCATGTAAAATCATGCGAACAACATGTTAGAAATGTGTTAAATCAAGTTATCAGCATGCTAATACATGTTAGTAACGTGTTAAAACATGCTAGCAACAATGTTAAAACATGTTTAAAATGTTAAAATGTCAGCAAAGGGCTAAATCATGCTAGAAACATGCTAACCATGCAATATCATGCCAACAACATGCTAGAAATGTGTTAAATCCAGTTATCAGCATGCTAATACATGTTAGTAACGTGTTAAACCATGCTAGCAACAATGTTAAAACATGTTTAAAACGTTAAAATGTCAGCAATAAGCTAAATCATGCTAGAAACATACTAACTATGCAAAATCATGATAACAACATGCTAGAAATGTGATAAATCAAGTAAACATGTTCATACACATTAACAATGTGCTAAAACATGCTAGCAACAATGTTGACCCGTGTTATAAACATTTTAAAATGTCAACAAATGGCTAAATCATGCTAGAAACATGCTAACCATGCAATATCATGCCAACAACATGCTAGAAATGTGTTAAATTAAATTATCAACATGCTAATACATGTTAGCAATGTGTTAAACCATGCTAGCAACAATGTTAAAACATGTTTAAAAAGTTAAATTCACAGCAATAAGCTAAATCATGCTAGAAACATACTAACCATGCAAAATCATGATAACGTGCTAGAAATGTGATAAATCAGGTTAACAACATGTTAATAAACGTTAACAATGTGCTAAAACATGCTAGCAACAATGTTGACCCGTGTTATAAACATTTTTAAATGTCAGCAAAGGGCTAAATCATGCTAGAAACATGCTAACCATGCAATATCATGCCAACAACATGCTACAAATGTGTTAAATTAAGTTATCAACATGCTAAAACATGTTAGCAACATGTTAAAACATGCTAGCAACAACATTAAAACATGTTTAAAATGTTAAAATGACAGCAATAAGCTAAATCATGCTAGAAACATGTTAATTATGCAAAATCATGATAACAACATGCTAGAAATTTGTTAAATTAAGTTATCAACATGCTAATACATGTTAGCAATGTGTTAAAACATGCTAGCAACAATGTTAAAACATGTTAAAAACGTTAAAATGACAGCAAAAGCTAAATCATGCTAGAAACAAGCTAACCATGCAAAATCATGATAACAACATGATAGAAATGTGATAAATCAAGTAAACATGTTAATAAATGTTAACTATGTGCTAAAACATGTTAGCTACAATGTTGAGCTGTGTTATAAACATTTTAAAATGTCAGCAAAGGGCTAATTCATGCTAGAAACATGCTAACCATGCAATAACATGCCAACAACATGCTAGAAATGTGTTAAATCAAGTTATCAGCATGCTAATACATGTTAGTAACGTGTTAAAACATGCTAGCAACAATGTTAAAACATGTTTAAAACGTTAAAATGTCAGCAAAGGGCTAAATCATGCTAGAAACATACTAACTATGCAAAATCATGATAACAACATGCTAGAAATGTGATAAATCAAGTAAACATGTTGATACACGTTAACAATGTGCTAAAACATGCTAGCAACAATGTTGACCCGTGTTATAAACCTTTTAAAATGTCAGCAAAGGGCTAAATCATGCTAGAAACATGCTAACCATGCAATATCATGCCAACAACATGCTAGAAATGTGTTAAATTAAATTATCAACATGCTAATACATGTTAGCAATGTGTTAAACCATGCTATCAACAGTGTTAAAACATGTTTAAAAAGTTAAAATCACAGCAATAAGCTAAATCATGCTAGAAACATGCTAACCATGCAAAATCATGATAACAACATGCTAGAAGTGTGATAAATCAAGTAAACAACATGTTAATAAACGTTAACAATGTGCTAAAACATGCTAGCAACAATGTTAAAACATGTTTAAAACGTTAAAATGTCAGCAATAAGCTAAATCATGCTAGAAACATGCTAACCATGCAAAATCATGATAACAACATGCTAGAAATGTGATAAATCAAGTAAACATGATGATGCACGTTAACAATGTGCTAAAACATGCTAGCAGCAATGTTGACCTGTGTTATAAACATTTTAAAATGTCAGCAAAGGGCTCAATCATGCTAGAAACATGCTAACCATGCAATAACATGCCAACAACATGCTAGAAATGTGTTAAATCAAGTTATCAGCATGCTAATACATGTTAGTAACGTGTTAAAACATGCTAGCAACAATGTTAAAACCTGTTTAAAACGTTAAAATGTCAGCAATAAGTTAAATCATGCTAGAAACATGCTAATTATGCAAAATCATGATAACAACATGATAGAAATGTGATAAATCAAGTTAACAACATGTTAATAAACGTTAACAAGGTGCTAAAACATGCTAGCAACAATGTTGACCCGTGTTATAAACATTTTAAAATGTCAACAAATGGCTAAATCATGCTAGAAACATGTTAACCATGCAATATCATGCCAACAACATGCTAGAAATGTGATAAATTAAGTTATCAACATGCTAATACATGTTAGCAATGTGTTAAAGCTATGCATGAACTGAAGGTGTTTTTGTGCATGTGTGTTTGTCCTGTGAGTTGTGAGAACGGTCTTCAACACGCCATTCCTCATTACATCACCACATACGCTCCAATGCTGCTGGTGCTGGCAGTCAATCCAGTGCTGTTCACCAGGACCGTGTCAGCCGGTGAGTGAACGAAACACCAGACATCATCAGCAGCCTGTAACGCTATACAACATTATCATCACAAACTACACTAACCATTATTTAAAGGTATGTAACTCTCTGAAACTGACCCTTTTAGGCTTTGATCCTAATTGTGGTGTCGCTTTAAATGCAAATGAGATTGTGCTCTTTTTAATAAAAGGGCGGAGCTATTTATGCATATGCGTCAGCATAGTGACAGATGTAAAACATCACTAGCTGTGTTGTCAGTGCTGGTCAGCTGTGCCAGTGTGCTTCAGTGTGACTGTGTGCTTCATGCTTCATGCAGTCTATGTCGCTCCTGTCGCTGCTTCATCTAATACTCCTCATCTATAATCCTCTTAGTCTATGCTGACATTATCTTCAGCAGCTCAAACACTCTAATGGCTAATGGACAGACGGCTGCTTCTCACTCAGGGCTGCTGTTTATGCTAATGAGATGGAGAGATGGGCACTAGTGGGCGGGGCTTTCCCCCTCTGATGACATCATGCAAAGGGAGAATGTCAATCAAAGTGTTTCAGCAGACTGTTTATATCAAGGCTGATTATAATCAATGCAATTAATTCATGTTTACCATTAGAGGCTGGAGGTATTCGTAATATAGATTACACGGCTGTCTGGAATACTTGTCTCTGATTGGTCAATTGCAACATTCCTAATATGTTATTATCCAATAGCCATCGATTAAACAAATAACAGCCTCATCTAGGTACTACCAATCATCTTGTATGATAGTGTGTGTATATACACACTAATGAATCTATTAATAAAGGATATACTTCACAGCCAGTACAGAATAAAGCACTACAGGTTTATCAGCAGCTGTTGTGTAAGACTGAAGGGGTTTATTCTGGGATATCCACCAGCTACATTAATGGCTGCTGGCCACAAAACAAAACATTGATCTGAACTGTAATTATTGACTAGCTCTTTAATTAAACTGTGGCTGTGGGGCGTGATGGAAGTAAATACATGCATGATCTGTACATGTTTTGCATGTTAAAATGTTCGAAAACGCGTAGATGATTCAATTAACCACGATTAAGCCCTCCACCAAAGCTGTGATGTGGTCCAGCTGATGTGGCGTGTGTTTGTGTTTTTCTGCAGTGACATCTCTGCTCAAGGGTCAGCAGGGCATTTACACTGAGAACGAGAGGAGACTCGGCTCCGAGATCAAAATACGCTTCTTCAAGATCATGCTGGTGTTCTTCATTTGGTAAGCAGAGATTCAGATCATCTATTTTAACATGTTCAACATAGACGTGGAGCTTGTGTGACGGTCTTGCCTGGGCTGTCTTTTTGCTGTACACCAGGAATGCTCGACCCTATTCCTGGAGATCGACCTTCCTGCAGTTTTCAGTTGCAGCCCATATCAAACACACCTGCCTGTATTATCAAGTGCTCCTCAGGTACTAATTAATTGGTTCAGGTGTGTTTGATCAGGGTAGGAGCTGAAATCTGCAGGAAGGTTGATCGCCAGGAACAGGGTTGGTCACCCATGCTGTACACCAGGGGTGCTCAACCCTATTCCTGGCGATCGACCTTCCTGCAGTTTTCAGTTGCAGCCCTTATCAAACACACCTGCCTGTAATTATCAAGCGCTCCTCACGTTCTAAATAATTGGTTCAGGTGTGTTTGATCATGGTTGGAGCTGAAATCAGCTGGAAGGTCGATCGCCAGGAACAGGGTTGAGCACCCCTGCTGTACACTATACAATAGAGACAGACAGCGTGTGTAAATAGTTGCTGGATCATAAAGAAAATAACCATTTCCACAGCAATGCTTCATTAACTCTGCTCTGTTTTATTTTAAACAGCTTTATATATATATATTTATATGCCAATTAAATTCTTTTTAACTTTGTGATCATATAGTGTTCATTTAAACAGTCTGAATATGTAAAACACAACACACTTTGAATTATAAATGACAGTTCAATGAATGGCAATAGTCAATGTACAATCACTGAGAAATACAGAGCATTATAATTTAACTCTAAAAGAAAGGAAACATCCCCACCTAGTGGAGACTTTTAGCAACTCGTTTTGAATAAAAAAAAATACAAACAATTAATTAATAACATTTAACAACATACCTGTACAATGGAGACAGACAGCGTGTGTAAATAGTTGCTGGATCATAAAGAACCATTTCTATATACAACACAAGACAGCACACAAATTGATTACAATCAGGCGTCGTTATATAAACACGTTATAACTCAAGATTGAGCAGCACACTCGACGCCAAACACAACTCAACAGTGTCCCAACATATTTATTAAAACATTCAGTCACAATAAAGCAGATATTTATGTGCTTTAGACACTTATAAATGGTCATTTTCCAACCGAGAGAAACGTGCGACTTACCCACAGCAATGCTTCATTAACTCTGCTGTGGGCGGTCTCTATTCACACGCTAATTACACCACGCACACTCTAGATGGCGATGTCCCCATTTAGGCATTAATTTAACACACTTCTTTGCTCCGTTACACTTGGTTTAAAAGGAACTTCACCAACTATATAAAAAAAACTATTGAAAGAAAAATAGTTTTTACTAATGGATGCCAACAATGTGCTAAATCATGCTACTGATATGCTGAAAACATGGTGCATCATGCCAGTGGGCTAAATCAGAAGCAATATACCATCAACAATCTGGTGAACCATGTTAGCAATGTGTTAAATCAAGTTATCAACAAGCTAAACCATGTTAATGTGCAAAAACATGCTTGAAACATCATTAAATCATGTTATAAACGTTTGAATATCAGCAATGGGCTAAACTATGCTCGAAAAATGCTAACCATGCAAACAACATGCTAGAAATGTGTTAAATCATGCTAATAAATGTTAACAATGTGTTAAAACATGCTACTGATAATGTTAAATCATAATAAATATGTTAAAATGTAAACAAAGGGTTCAATCCCCTGCTGAAAAAACAGCATTTGCTGGTCCCTAAGGTATTTGATGCTGGTATGCTGGTCTTGCTGGTTTCAATGCTGGTTTTGCTGGTCTTCCCTGCTGAAAAAAACAGCTTAAACCAGCCTAAGCTAGTTGGCTGGTTTTAGCTGGTTGACCAGCCTGGTTTTAGAGGGGTTTTGGCCATTTCCAGGCTGGTTTCTAGCCTGGTCTTAGCTGGTCAGGCTGAAAAATGACCAGCTTAAACCAGCTAAAACCAGCTTGCCCAGCCCGGTTTAAGCTGGACATAGCTGGTTTTGGCTGGTCAAACTGGTTTTGGCTGGTCAACTCCCAGCCTGACCAGCTAAGACCAGGCTAGAAATGGCTAGAAACCAGCCTGGAAATGGCCAAAACCCCTCTAAAACCAGGCTGGTCAACCAGCTTAGGCTGGTTTAAGCTGGATTTTTCAGCAGGGTTGATGCTGGTCTTACTGGTTTTAATGCTGGTCTCAATGCTGGTCAGGACCAGCACTCAGGCCAGCAAGACCAGCACTAAAACCAGCAAGACCAACATCAAGACATATCTTACCAGCATATGCTGTTTTTTTCAGCAGGGTCATGCTTGAAGCATGCTAACCATGCACAGTCATACAAACAACATGCTAGAAATGTGTTAAACCAAGTAAACAACATGCTAAAACACAGTAACAATGTGCTAAAACATGCTAGCAACAATGTTGTCATGTTATATACATGTTACAATGTCAACAATGGCCTAAATCATGCTAGAAACATGCTAACCATGCTAAACCCTGCTGAAAAATCCAGCTTAAACCAGCCTAGGACGGTTGGCTGGTTTTAGCTGGTCGACCAGCCTGGTTTTAGAGGGGGTTTGGCTATTTCCAGGCTGGTTTCCAGCCATTTCCAGCCTGATCTTAGCTGGTCAGGCTGGAAGATGACCAGCTAAAACCAGCTTGACCAGCCTAGCCAGGCTGGGAGCCCAGCCAAAACCAGCTATGTCCAGCTTAAACCAGGCTGGTCAAGTTGGTTTTAGCTGGTCAAATTCAATTCAATTCAATTCATCTTTATTTGTATAGCGCTTTTACAATGTAGATTGTGTCAAAGCAGCTTCACATGGAAGATTATAGTAAATTGAAACAGTGTCAGTTCAGTTTTCAGTGTTTAGTTTAGCTCAGTTCAGTGTGGGTTAATAATCACTACTGAGAGTCTAAACACTGAAGAGTAAATCCATCGACGCACAGCTCTACAGATCCCGAACCATGCAAGCCAGTGGCGACAGCGGCGAGGAAAAAACTTCACCCCAACAACATTATCGACATACTAAAACACAGTAACAATGGGCTAAAATATGCAAGCAGCAATGTTGAATCATGTTAGAAACATGCTAAAACATGCAAGAATTGTGTTAAATCATGTTAGAGACATGCTAAAACATGCAAGAATTGTGTTAAATCATATTAGAAACATGCTAAAACAGGCCATGCTAACAATATTTGTAAACCTGTTCTATCATCAGCTGGCTGCCCAACATCATCAATGAAAGTTTGCTGTTTTATCTGGAGATGCAGGACGATGTTAAATCCAGCGATCTGAAGAACATTCGCAACGCCGCGCTGATCACGTGGTTCATCATGGTGAGAAATACTTCTGCAGTTCCTGCTGTATTTTTTACTGTAAAGTTTTGGCAACCACAGCTGCCATTTTTTCACCGTTATATAGGCAGTGTTGGGCACGCTACTTGAAAAATGTAGTGAGCTACTGTAAGCTATTCGCAACTCTACTTAAAATGTAGCTTAGCTACACTAAAAGCTACCCTCAGGGAAATGTAGCAAGCTAAGCTAAAAGCTACTTGGCAAGAGTAGTTTAGCTACATCTAAGCTATTTTTGCAATTTTCATTTTTAAACGAAGCAACTTAAATCCAATTCAATCATATCTTAGTGATCAATAAAACTGTCAATTAAACATATTCAGATCAATTATTTACTGCAATTAATATGCTGTACTAAACAGAAACACAGTATAGAATAACAGCACAAACAAAAAACCCAATAAAGCCAGGTGTTACACGTTTAAAATACTAGAGTAACTTATAGTAAAGGGAAATATTTATAATTAATATTTAATATTTAACATAAATGTATGTGTTTTTAACATATTGTAATGTGGTATAGCTCAATAACTAAACTGTATTTTTTATATTATCCTTACTTTTATTTATCATTATTATTATTATTATTATTATTCATAAGTCGTGCGTTGTGGACCTCTTAGCCAGGTCACCCTTGTAAATGAGATCTTGATCTCAATGGGTTTTTATCTGGTTAAATAATACCATACATAAAGAAACATATATAAAAAGGAATAAGCATTATATTGTATATATATATTTACAATTCCTCATTAATGAATTACATTACATAATATCATTAGTAACTATCATGCACTAATAGTAATTACCATAGTATACTTTAGCCTTTACTACAGTAAAGTAGGGCTGGGCGATATGGCAAAAAAAAAAATCTAGATTTGTTCATAAAGTTTGACCGATTCACGATTTCGATTTTTATTTATTTTTTTACTGTGTAACTATAGTCAACTTAAAACATTACAACAACATGACTGAAGTAACAATCTCTTTATAAGTAACTTGAAAAAGCATCTGGTTAAGGAACATGTATTTTTAATGGTCAAACATACATAAATTGGTCAACAAGGAGTAGCCTATTACATTCCTATAGACACATTCCTGCTTGATGTTTTAGAAAATATTTGTGCGTAGCTACACCACCCAGTATATATTACAGATCACCATGAACAACAAAAAACCCCACAGAAACCTGTTACATATCTATCTATATTTAAATGTCTATCTTATATTTAAGTGAATCCTATAACAGCCTATAGCTGAAATGTTGGAAATTGCTCAATTTATTTTTATAAAACATTTGTCAAAACGTATTGATATTTTTTTGGAGTAAAAACAATACCGACATTTAAGAATCCATATTTATTTTATTTATTCATTCATTTGACTTGTTTATTGGTGCATATATGGGTTATGATTTAATTCATAGCTACAGCACCTTGGACAGCTACTGTGCCACTCCGTAAAGCTTTCAAGCAAAAGTCCAAATTAAAGAAAGATTTGACTTTCTGCGGTGTCAGCCGACATTCACAACACGCCGTAACCGTCCTTCAGGTGGTGCGCAGGTATCAAATACAAAACCAGACGTCTGGGCTTTGAATTAGGTGCAATTATTTCCTCGTTGTTCAAAGAGTCTGCAAGTTCGTGTTCCATGGAAATATGTTGTTGTTGATTCGATGCGCAGCAGGAAAAAAAGGCTTTCAGCAGTGCATGTAGTCGCTGGTAAAGTTCTCACCCAGATCAGAGCGATCTGTGCTACCGAATACAGCGCAGCATGCAATAAACTCACGCTCAGTCAGGCGAAGTAAAGGTCTCATTGCCTATATGTCAATCAAATGAATTAAGCTCTAGCCACGAATAAAACTTTTAGCCTATTTTATTAGTTTGTGTAATGTATATAGTGTCATCAGGGCCGGAGCAAGCTGAACTGGCGCTCTAGGTGAACGCCCTCAACCCGAAAGTGAAATAGAAACTTACCGGTTTGCGGATGAAAGAGGACCGGGAGGGGGCAGGTGTCGCGGATAAAAGTGAGAACCGGGGGGTTCTCACTCACTATTCTGCCTAGGTCACCTCTATGGACGCGCCGGTGTCGTATCGAAATCTGACTCCCCGGACAAATCTGACTCCCCTCGCGTGCACGCACGTCCGTCAGCGCCTGCAGTTAAAGTCACAGCGGTTTATCATAAACCTTTTATCAATCATTTCTTCCGCAATTGACAGCAAGAACGAACACAGAAGCCTTGTCAAATCAACAAGCAGCACCTGAATGTGTTCAAAGTAATTTAAAACGTCAAATCGGACGGGCCCTGAGTGTAAAGCTGGATTTATACTTTCGCCTGGCGCCGCATCGCGCGCGCACCTCGCGACAATGGGCTAGCGCGCTTGCGCTGAGCCAGCTGTTGTAGCTCATTAACAGAGCCGCGTCGTCAACACACAGAATCTGTCAGCACAATTCAGCACGGTTGTCTAACAGTTTAGAACGGTTTGGCACGATAGTGGAAAAGCTGCTTTAATATTTTTATTTTAAAAATCGCGATACCTCGATTTTATAAAAAAATTAAATCGTCTTAAAACGTAAATTCGAATTAATCGAAAAAAATCGAAAAGAATCGCCCAGCCCTACAGTAAAGTATATGGGCCATTCTTCAACTACGGGCACTTTTAGCCTTGTGTGGTTGAGATAAAAAACTTGTTTAACATGATTGTAACATAGCCTCATAAGTTTAAACAATTTGTCTAGCTTTAAGATCTGTAAGAGGACAAACTTAGATAAGAAGAGAAACATTTTTTCCATCGTGAACTGAACAAACGTCAATTTCACCACATCTCAATATACAGCTTATCTCAAAATGAAATAAATGATGGCCGTCAAACATTGTCTAAGATCATTCTTGTATCTAGTTTAACCAATTTTTCTACAATATATATCATATTTATTCATTTGTCAATGAAATAAATGAGTTGTATGCTGAATTGTACACCTGTCACACTCTAAAATTTAATATTAATTTGATTAAGAGCTTATTGGAAAATAAATAAGCTGAATTTGTGTATTGAACAGAGCATGAACATTGTGAATACACTTTTAATGTGTGATGAGAACTTATTAAAAATGTGTGTGGTGATGGAAATGATAGTGGTGGAAATGACATTTCAACAGTTTATTGTGCACAAATGAAAGATAGCTTCACCGATTAGTTTTGAATTGATACTAGCCTTTCATGAATACAAGACACTCTTATTTACCTTAATTTTGTTTGGTTTTTCAAAACATCTTTGAAGGCACAACATGTTTGGAAATGACGTAGAATAAATGTATTTCCTTATCAAGCAACGTTTACCTTGATTTTTCTTCAAGTGTTGTTGATAAAAATCTAAATTCCCTCCATCTTGAGCATGTTCTCAGATGGCACTGTTCATTTTCATAGAAACCATCTAAATAATCTTTCACACAAACTTTTTAAAGCGACATTACAGTGTTGTGGTGGAAATGACATTGATACTGTGCGACAGTAAAATAATAATGATAATAGTCTCACATTAATAAGTATAAAATACTTAAGTTATTTCACTAGTGCTTAATTAAGATACATTAATAGTTACCAGATAAATCATATTTTAAAATGTTATTTTCATTGAAGTTTAAACCTCTGGGTGTGCGACAAGGTGAAAACAGTGATTTTGACACCTAAAAGGATGTTGAATAATATGAAAAATATATAATAGAAAGCTAGTAAAAATTAAAGTAGGTTTTATTGTAAGTTTGACAAAGAAAACGGAATTTGAACAAAATTATATATATTTTTGCATATATGATCAAAGGACATAAAAGTGTTCGTAGTTGAAGAATTACCCATATATATAAGACCAGGGGGGGGGGGGGGGGGGGGGGGGGGATTATCACGCGCACCACCCCCCATCACGCAGTGCGTGCCCTGTGGGCCCGTCCGCTATGCCACTGAGTGTATGAATGAATGAAATATGGTAGTTTACAGTAAAATTTCAAATATAATTTTATGATTTCTACTGTATTTTAATGGTAAAGTTCTGGCAACCACAGCTGCTGATTTTTCACCATCAATTTTACTGATATTTTTTTCAGTAATGAAATACGTTAGTTTACTGTGAAATTTAGGAATTATTTTACAGTTTCTACCTTATTTTTAACCGTAAAGTTCTGGCAACCACAGCTGCCATTTTATTTACCATAAAGTTTACAGATTTGTTTTTCAATAATGAAATACAGTAGTTTACCGTAAAAGTTTGAAAATTCTTTTACAGATTTTACATTATTAATGGTAAAGTTCTGGCAACCACAGCTGCTTTTTTTCACAGTAAATGTTACTTCACAGTAGTTTACTGTAAAATATACAACATTATTTTACAGTTTCTACCTTATTTTTAATTTCTGGCAACCACAGCTGCCATTTTTTTACCATAAAGTTTACAGATTTGTTTTTCAATAATGAAATACTGTAGTTTACCGTAAACGTTAGGAGATTCTGTTATGGTTTCTACTGTATTTTTAACTGTAAAGTTCTGGCAACCACAGCTGATGGGTTTCCACATTTACATATATAAATAATGAAATACAGTAGTTTACCATAAAAGTTTGAAAATTCTTTTACAGATTTTACCACATTATTAATGATAAAGTTTTGGCAACCACAGCTGCCCTTATTTCACTGTAAAATTGACAATTATTTATAAATTTCTACTGCATTTTTAACAGTAAAATGCTGGCAACCACAGCTGCTTATTTCCACAGTAAATGTTACTTCACAGTAGTTTACTGTAAAATATACAACATTATTTTACAGTTTCTACCTTATTTTTAATTTCTGGCAACCACAGCTGCCATTTTTTTACCATAAAGTTTACAGATTTGTTTTTCAATGATGAAATACTGTAGTTTACCGTAAACGTTAGGAGATTCTGTTATGGTTTCTACTGTATTTTTAACAATACAAATCTGGTAGCAACAGATGGCATTTTCTCCACTGTACATTTCACAGATTTTTTTACAGTGTATAAATTAATTAAATACTGTAGTTTACCGTAAAATTCAGACAATTATTTTACAATTTCTTTTGTATTTTTAATGGTACAAATCTGGCAACCACTGCTGCTGATTTATTTTCTCTTTGTCATGATGACAGTAAATAATATTAGACTAGATATTCTTCAAGACACTTCTATACAGCTTAAAGTGACATTTAAAGGCTTAACTAGGTTAATTAGGGTAAAGTTAGGGTAATTAGGCAAGTCATTGTATAACAGTGGTTTGGTCTGGAGATAATCCAAAACTAATATTGCTTAAGGGGGCTAATAATATTGACCTTAAAATGGTTAAAAAGCTGCTTTTATTCTAGCTGAAATAAAACACATAAGACTTTCTCCAGAAGAAAAAAGATTATAGGAAATACTGTGAGAAATTCCTGAATCTGTTCAACATCATTTGGGAAATTTCTGAAAAACAAGAAAAAAATCACATGAGGTCTAACAATTGTAACTTCATCTGTATATAAATGAACTTGCCTTGCTTAAAACTGCGTGCAGGGCATCCTGAACCCTATGCAGGGCTTTCTGAACACGCTGGCGTTTCACGGCTGGACGGGTCTGGATCTGGACTTCAGTCGGCAGAGACGCCGCGAGCTGCCCTGGGACTCGGCCTCCACATCTCTGGCTGGAGGATTCACTCCTGCGGTCGGATCATCTCTGATTTACCAGAGCCATGTGCAGGAGATCAAAAAAAACCTGAGTGCAAATGGAGGCCAGCAGCCATCCGACGCCATCAGTGTGCTTTCTGAAGGTAACGGAGTGCAGACGGAGCCAAAAAATACACCCGTTTACATGGGCTGGTGATGCCGAGGACACACTGATGACCTGCACAATCAGTATAGCACATACAAACACTCAGATGTCAATAAGAGCTGTATTTATATATGTGAATCTCAATAAAATGATCAACATTAACAGAATATGCACTGCTGGTTTATAAAAACTAACAAACACTTACAAACCTGTTTGAATTTCTTCTGTTGAACACAAAAGAAGATATTTTGAAAAATGTTGAAAACTTGTAACCACAGATTTCCATAGTATGTGTGTTTTTTTCCTACTATGGAAGTCAATGGTGGTGCAGTGGGTATCGCTGTCGTCTCACAGCAAGAAGGTCACTGGTTTGAGCCTCAGCTGGGTCAGTTGGCATTTCTGTGTGGAGTTTGCATGTTCTCCCTGTGTTGGCGTGGGTTTCCTCCAGCTGCTCCGGTTTCCCCCACAGTCCAAACACATGCGCTATAGGGGAATTGATGAACTAGATTGGCCATTGTGTATGAGTGTGAATGAGTGTGTTTGGGTGTTTCCCAGTGTTGGGTTGCAGCTGAAAGGGCATCCGCTGTGTAAAACATATGCTGGAATAGTTGGCGGTTCATTCCGCTGTGGTGACCCCTGATTAATAAAGGGACTAAGCTGAAGGAAAATGATTGAATGGAAGTCAATGGTTACAGGTTTCTAACATTTTTCTAAATATCTTCTTTTGTGTTCAAAAGAAAAAACTAACTTGTAAAAGTTTGTAACCTCTTGACGGAGAGTAAATAGTGAGTAAATAAACATTTTTGAGTGAACTGTCCCTTTACACCTTCAGAAAAATGTAGGTGTATAGTGCAGGAGCTGCATGATAGTTTAGACCAGGGGTGTCCAAACTCGGTCCTGGAGGGCTGGTGTCCTGGAGAGTTTAGCTCCAACCCTAATCAAACACACCTGAACCTGCTAATCAAGCTCTTACCAGATATACTAGAACAGGGGTGCTCAATCCTTTTCCTGGCGATCGACCTTCCAGCTGATTTCAGCTCCAACCCTGATCAAACACACCTGAACCAATTATTTAGAACGTGAGGAGCACTTGATGATTACAGGCAGGTGTGTTTGATAAGGGCTGCAACTGAAAACTGCAGGAAGGTCGATCGCCAGGAATAGGGTTGAGCACCCCTGTACTAGAAACTTCAGGGCAGGTGTGTTGGAGCAAGTTGGAGATAAAATAAGCAGGACACCGGCCCTCCAGGACAGAGTTTGGACACCCCTGGTTTAGACCCTTATTATGCATGGAGGAATTGATGGTGTGGTGTGGAATTATTAGAAAACTATCATTAGAAAACATTATTTTCTAAACTAACCAAAGTATTTTTTTAAACACTAAAGCTGCAGGCAACGCAGTGGCGCAGTAGGTAGTGCTGTTGCCTCACAGCAAGAACGTCGCTGGGTCGCAGGTTCGAACCCCGACTGGGCTGGGTCAGTTGGCGTTTCTGTGTGGGGTTTGCATGTTCTCCCTGCGTTCGCGTGGGTTTCCTCCGGGTGCTCCGGTTTCCCCCACAGTCCAAAGACATGCAGTACAGGTGAATTGGGTAGGCTAAATTGTCTGTAGTGTATGAGTGTGAATGAGTGTGTGGATGTTCCCAGAGATGGGTTGCGGCTGGAAGAGCATCCGCTGCGTAAAATCGTGCTGGATAAGTTGGTGGTTCATTCCACTGTGGCGACCCCGCAAGGGACAAAGCCGACAAGAAAATGAATGAATGAATGAATGAATGAATGAACTAAAGCTGCAGTTATTTTATTAAAAATACTGTAAAATTGCTAAATATTGTTGCAGTTTAAAACTGTGGTTATTCTTTATGAACATATTGAAATTTAATTTATTTATATGAAAAAAGTTATATATTTTTTGCAGCCTTCAGTGTCACGTTATCATTTAAAAATCATTTTAAAATAATGGTTTCATGATCATGATGTATAATATCCTCTTAAGGCCAAGCTGTTTTTTTTACATGCATTTTTTATTTCTCTTTGCTATTTGGGCTTATTGGAACCTGATTAGAATAAAAATCTAAGCATCATCTTTTGATATGATGTACTTTTAGAGAAAAATGATGTCTATAAATGTGAACTCGTGGTCCCAATTTACAGAAAACACTTTTTCTCGAATGTTTTTTATGCATATTTAACATAGAATTTTTTTTTTTTAACTTTCTTTGACTATCAGAGAGTAAAATCAACATTTTTCCTCATTTTGGACAGTTAAAAATAGGGTTTGGGACATTTCATATGCTGCACAACAGTTGCAGGATGACACTGAATGTCTGAAACAAAATATAAAACATTCAAAGTATTTTAAATAGACACTTAAGAGCTAAAATGTGCTGTCCACGTATGTGCACACTCAAGCCCTAGGAGGATATATTATATTATTCTGATCATTTTAAAATAAAAAAATTAACCATTAAATCAAGAGCACATTAAACTCAGTGAAAGTAATCACTTTAGACTCATACATTCATTTTCTTTAGGCTTAGTCCCTTTATTTATCAGCGACGACACAATGGAATGAACCAACAACTTATCCAGCATATGTTTTACGCAGTGTATGCCCTTCCAGCTGCAACCCAGAACTGGGAAACACCCATACACAACGGCCAATCTAGTTCATCAATTCCCCTATAGCGCATGTGTTTAGACTGTGGGGGAAACCAGAGCACCTGGAGGAAACCAACACTAACACGGGGAGAACATGCAAACTCCACACAGAAATGCCAACTGACCCAGCTGGGACTTAAACCAGTGACCTTCTTGCAGTGAGGCCATACTGCTAACCACTGAGCCACCGTGCCGCCAGGCTCATTTTTAAATCCTGAAAAATAAAATGAATAAAAACAATATAAATAGGAATCTGTCAATAATCAGATGTTTTTGTCCATCATATTATATCAGTATAAGCTGATGACCTGCACATCAGCAGAATATAGCAAAGAAAACCACTCAAATGTCAACATCAGCTGAATTTATGCAGTTGAAGTCAGAATTATTCGCCCCCCTGTTTATTTTTTTCCCCAGTTTCTGTTTATCAGAGAGCAGATTTCTTCAGCACATTTCTAATCATAATAGTTTTAATAACTCATCTCTAATAACTGATTTATTTTCTCTTTGTCATGATGACAGTAAATAATATTAGACTAGATATTCTTCAAGACACTTCTATACAGCTTAAAGTGACATTTAAAGGCTTAACTAGGTTAATTAGGGTAACTAGGCAGGTTAGGGGAATTAGGCAAGTTATTATATAATGATGGTTTGTTCTGTAGACTATTGAAAAAAATAAAGCTTAAAGGGGCTAATAATATTGACCTTAAATTGTTTTTTAAAAAATTAAAAACTGCTTTTATTCTAGCCGAAATAAAACAAATAAGACTTTCCCCAGAAGAAAAAATATTATCAGACATACTGTGAAAATTTCCTTGCTCTGTTAAACATCATTTGGGAAATATTTAAAAAAGAAAAAAAATGAAAGGGGGCGAATAATTCTATATATATATATGTATATGTCAATCTAAATAAAATGATCATCACATTAATTTGAGGGACTGTAGAACATGCACAGCTGGTTAATAAAACATAATAATAATAAAAGTCTATTTTAAACTGCAAAATAATATTCAGTGGTTATTCTTTGTGAAATATCATATTATAACGCATTCAAATATCATAATAAACACATGTATTTATTGTTTTATGTATTTATGTGAAAAATACTGATTTTTGAGTGAACTGTCCCTTTAAACCTTCATATAAATGTAGGCATATAGTGCAGGAGATTTGGCTTCACCCATTTATTCATCAGGGAGAAAAGCTAACTGACCCAGCCAGGGCTCGAATCAGAGACCTTTTTGCTCGATTGAGACGATCATGCTACCCACTGCGCCACTGTAACAGCCATATTATATCTTATCATATTATATTATATTACATTACATCATATCATATAATTCATTCATTTTCTTTTCGGCTTAGTCCCTTTATTAATCAGGGGTCGCCACATCGGAATGAACCGCCAACTTATCCAGCACGTTTTTACGCAGCAGATGCCCTTCCAGCCGCAACCCATCTCTGGGAAACATCCACTCATTCCCACACATACACCACGGACAATTTAGCTTACCCAATTCACCTGTACCGCATGTGTTTGGACTGTGGGGGAAACCGGAGCACCCGGAGGAAACCCACACGAACACAGGGAGAACATGCAAACTCCACAGAGAAACACCAACTGACCCAGCCGAGGCTCGAACCAGCAACCTTCTTGCTGTGAGGCGACAGCACTACCTACTGCGTCACCTATATCATATCATATTTTATTACATTATATTATTTTATATTACATTATATTATATATATATATATATATATTATAGGCGTCACGGTGGCGCAGAGGGTAGCACAATCGCCTCACAGCAAGAAGGTCGCTAGTTCGAGCCCCGGCTGGGCCAGTTGGTGTTTCTTTGTGGAGTTTGCATGTTCTCCCCGTGTTGGTGCTCTGATTTTCCCCACAGTCCAAACACATGCGCTATAGGGGAATTGAATAAGCTATATTTGTTGCAGCTGGAAGGGCATCCGCAGTGTAAAACATGTGCTGGATAAGTTGGCGGTTCATTCAATAAAGGGACTAACCCGAAAAAAAATGAATGAATGAATAAATTATATAATATAATATTTTTTCTGATAATTTTAAAATTAAGAAGTTAATCATTAATTCAAGAGCACATTAAATTCATTTGTGCTCATTTTTAAATACTGGAAAATAAAATGCATAAAATTTATTTGACTGATGACCTGCACAGCTAAAGAATATAGCACATAAACACACTCAAAGGTGAATAAGTGCTGTATTTGCATAAATATGAATCTGAATAAATTAATCATCACATTCATTTGAGCGCTTAGAGTTTAACAGAATACATGTATTTGTGTATAACAGCTGGTTTATACACAAATACATAATAAATATTTATAACACACTTTTATTGTGGACGTGATTAATCGTAATGAATTTCAGCACTATTATAAATGTAATTGTATTATGAGCAGAGGAGACCTTCAGTGACTGGCAGTGTAAACATGATAAAAGTGCTTCTGCTGATGTATACCTCATATATCAGTGGTTTTCAGCTCTGTTCTGCCCAATGTTTCACACTGAAACAACAAAAGCAGAACAATATAATCACACACATCTATGAATGTCAAACAAACAGACTTACCAAGAAAGGTGAAACACACCCATGTCTTCTGTCGTTGATTTCATACTCTGCGTTTTCACATTAATATGATTTATTTCTTATCATCACATTCGAAAAAATAATTAGTTTTAGTCTTTTGCACTTATAAATATCAGAAATATGGTAGTCACACTAAGAAATTCTGCATATTTCTTATTATTAAGACCAAATGCACTCACATTAATGGGACAATGTGTGAAAACACGGTAAATGCATGTAGTTTCAATCATTTTTACATCATTAATTGGACAAGATATTAATAGTCATTAGGATATTTGCCATGTAATCTGCTAAAATAATACTATTTCTAGTATTTCACATTTGATGTGTTTGTGCATTTATAATACAGTAAATATTCCTATATTTACTGTATTATTAGCACTAAATTTACAACTGCTCATTAGTGCAAATTTCTAATCAGCCAATCACAGGGCAGGAGCTCAATGCATTTAGGCATGTAGACATGGTCGAGACGATCTGCTGCAGTTCAAAGCGAGCATCAGAATGGGGAAGAAAGGGGATTTAAGTGACTTTGAACGTGGCATGGTTGTTGGTGCCAGACGGGCTGCTCTGAGTATTTCAGAAACTGCTGATCTACTGGGATTTTCACGCACAACCATCTCTAGGGTTTACAGAGAATGGTCCGACAAAGAGGAAATATCCAGTGAGCGGCAGTTCTGTGGGCGCAGAGGTCAGAGGAGAATGGCCAGACTGGTTCCAGCTGATAGAAAGGCAACAGTAACTCAAATCAGCACTCGTTACAACCGAGGTCTGCAGAAGAGCATCTCTGAACACACAACACGTCCAACCTTGAGGCGGATGGGCTACAGCAGCAGAAGACCACACGGGTGCCGCTCCTGTCAGCTAAGAACAGGAAACTGAGGCTACAATTCACACAGGCTCACCAAAACTGGACAAGAGAAGATTGGAGATACGTTGCCTGGTCTGATGAGTCTCCATTTCTGCTGCCACATTCGGATGGTCGGGTCAGAATTTGGCCTCAACAACATGAAAGCATGGATCATCCTGCCTTGTATCAGCGGTTCAGGCTGGTGGTGGTGGTGTAATGGTGTGGGGGGGAGATTTTCTTGGCACACTTTGGGTCCATTAGTACCAATTGAGCATCGTGTCAACGCCACAGCCTACCTGAGTATTGTTGCTCACCATGTCCATCCCTTTATGACCACAGTGTCTCCATCTTCTGATGGCTACTTCCAGCAGGATAACGCACCATGTCATAAAGCGCCAATCATCTCAGACTGGTTTCTTGAACATGACGATGAGTTCACTGAGAGTTGAAGCATTGGCTGTATCCAAATTAGTGGCTATAAAATAATTGGACATTCTGCACCCAATCAGTCCCACAATGCACTGTAATGTCCAAAATCACCTACTGCTTGAGTATGTACTACATTTGAATTTAAATGTACTAGACGACCCTCAGAAAATAATGTGTTCTATATAGTATGAATGGAATTGGGATGTAGAATCAGTTGCATCGCCATTCAAGAATTAGTTTGCATTGCATCATGGGATAGTGTGGCATTTTATGCACACTTCAGAATATCTCCGAAAGTAGTAGTTCACCTGGTTACTTTTCGCTTACTGTTTTTACAATACTATGAATTCAGACATACTACTCAGCTCGCATAGTTTTTCACATACACTACCTGACAAAAGTCTTGTCGCCTATTGAAGTTTTAGGAGCAACAAATAAGAACTTGACTCCGTCATGAGCTTGGAGGACTGCATCATACATCTCTGACTCAAATCACTGATTAATAAAGTCATCTGGAATGGCAAAGAAAGCGTTCCTGCAGGACTCCCAGAGTTCATCAAGAGTCTTTGTGTTCATCTTCAACACCTCCTCCTTCATCTTACCCCATACATCCTCAATAATGTTCACTTCTGGTGACTGGGCTGGCCAATCCTGGAGCACCTTGACCTTCTTTGCTTTCAGGAGCTTTGATGTGGAGGCTGAAGTATGAGAAGGAGCGCTATCCTGCTGGAGAATTGTCCCTCTCCTGTGGTTTGTAATGTAATGGGCAGCACAAATGTCTTGATACCTCAGGCTGTTGATGTTGATCATCCACTCTGCAGATCTCTCGCACGCCCCCATACTGAATGGAACCCCAAACCATGATTTCTCCTTCACCAAACTTGACTGATTTCTGTGAGAATCTTGGTCCATGCTGGTTCCAGTAGGTCTTCTGCAGTATTGGTGATGATTGGGGATGCAGCTCAACAGATGATTCAGCAGAGGAATCCACCTTCTGACACTTTCACACATGATCAACTAGAAGTCAAGTTATTATTTGCTGCTCTTACAACTGAGATCAAGACGAGACTTGTCTTTTGTCAGTGGAAAAGTATGCACTTTCAGATGCAGTCAGTGTGTTCCCTAACAAGTGTGCAACCAATGAATACCCATAATGCTCTGTGAAAGTTTGTACGCTGAATGAATTTTCCAGTCTGACCACAAGATGGCGTCCAGAGAGGAATCCTATCGGTGTAAGTTTAATGTTATTTAATGGATAAATTAACATTTACTTGATAAGAATAAAAACACTTCATTACTAATATACAGTTCCCTTACAGCATGTCCTAAAAATATGTGATATGATTCCAGCGAATGTCAAATTGTTGGGTGAACTGTCCCCTTAAGACGAATACTGATATTAGCATTTGGATTTTACAGTGACTTTTGACCTCACAATTCAGTGCTACACACTGCTGAGTCTTCATGTTTCAGCAAAACATAATAATAATAATAATAATAATAATAATAATAATAATATATTTATTTTATGTAGCGCCTTTCTCAAAGCATTTACATACAAATCAAGACCCCATAATGCAATTCAAAAGCAGAAATACACGAGGAAAAATAATGAATCACACAATACAGAAATCTGCTGGTTTACGGATATTTTTGCAGTGATTGAGCATGATAAGAAAACAAAAGTGATCATAAACAATTGTCATCGCATGGATTTAAAGCGCAGTTTCAGGGCTGGAATTAACTATTGTTCTCTGTCGTATCTCACAGATTCAGAGTCGAGTACGGTAGAAATCCACATTTCCAGCGAACAGAAAGAGTTTGAGGAGCTGAAGCGAAATGGAGCATCATGGGAGATTTCTACAGGCTGAAGATTCAGATTCAGAAGATTCAGAGGAGTCATTTGCTGATCAGCGATTCTCAGAACAAACGACTCTGTCTGAAGCTCTAAATGTTCTCTAGAAACACCAGAGTTTGAGTTTTTAATGCTTTAATGCGCACTTTGAGCTATTTATTTGGTTAAACTGTGTTTCTGACATCACTCTAAGCAACTGTTGAGTGTTTTGCTTTAATCCTGCTGTTGTCTGTAATTCTGTGTACACTATTATATCCTTCGGGTCAAACTGACCCGCCTTCACTAAAGCTCTACAATAAAACATCCATTTAATTTCAATCCTCAAATCTATTCTGCATGAAGAAACAAGCTCATCTTCATCACACACACACACTGTGTAAATGTTTGGGTTTTCCCTCATCAGTGTGCAGTATTTCAGCAGTGTTCACTCAGTGGACAACACTCGACTCGCACTACAGTAAAGGGGATTTTATAGTGATGAAAGCACCTGCAGAAGTGGAGTGTTTAGCAGGACGGTATTCATAACAGGTAAAGCAGCAGATTCTTAGAGCGTGTGTTGGGAGTGTGTGTGTGTGTGTGTGTGTGTGTGTGTGTGTGTGTGTGTGTGTGTGTTGAGACGTGTTGGTCGTTCTGCAGTCAAACAGCATCTTAAAGAAGTCAGTGAGTCTGCAAGAGTCTCCTACAGTGTCGAGAGTAGTCTAAAATGAGTCTGACAGAGCGGTCTTGTCTATAATAATTTTAGAAGGGGGCAGTGGCTAAAGGTGGAGTTGGCTAAACAAAGCATGCAAATGAAGTAGATAGGTGAAAAAACCTGCCCAGCCACTGACCACACAAGTTTATCAACCAAAGAGTTTCTTTTGGGCTGAACGGATATATATAATTATATATTATTAGTTTATATAATTATATATTATTATTTTAAATATATATATATATATATATATATATATATATATATATATATATATATATATATATATATATATATATATATATATATTAGTGGTGTGTCGTTATCTGTATTACCATGCTGCGTTAACGCGAGACACTTATCAGGCGATTAAAAAAAAAAATCTATTCTCAAAGTTGGGTTGGGAGCTGGGTCTATTCTACGCAAGCTATAATGACTTTCACCTTGATATTTTAGCGCAGATTTATACCTGACCGAATTGCACTGTAGGTGGCGAGAACGAGTCTTCGAACCTGTGCGTGTTCCCACTGTGAAATGACCACATCAAACGTGATGTGCTAACATGGATGCAGTTCACTAGAGTGAATCTGATTAATGTCAGCTCCACATCTAACTATCAGGCACCGGTAGAGTTTATGCGTTCCAGTAAAACATATACAAATAAAATGGAGCGGCTGCTTTTTTAAATGAATGACGGTGAATGAAAGTCAAACTGGTGAGCGTCTGACAAAAAAGTGCCCTTCTAAATCAACTCAGCAGGACGCCCTTCTGGATCTAAAGCCAAAGTCACACTAGAGTTTGAGCTTGCGAAATTCTGTCGTACGGCGCTGCGAAAAGGGGCTGGATTAAACAAGATGATTAGACATTAAAAAAGCGAGCGATTGCTCCATGTTTTAAATTTCTGTTCAGAGAGGTCATGTTTTGATCCTGGATTGGTCTCACGCAGTCAAGTGATGCGATTTCGCAGGTCAGAGTTCACCAAGCTTGAACTTTGCACTGCAGCAACCTGCGAAACTCGACGCATGACCCTGCGTTTCCGGTCTGACGCATTCGCGTGCGTATGAATGAAAGTCTATGGGGAGAAAAGTCCAGTGTGACCGAGGCTTTACACTTACATCAAAGACACTACTGACTACGCTTACATGAACATCTGTAGTCTAGTTATTTGCCTTAATAGACAATAATATAATGAAGGTGTTTACGTCAAGTGCTTTGATGTAAGAGTTTCCTGTAATTTTGGGTGACTTTAACTGCAGTTCAGCAGTTTCACTTTAACTCATGAACATTTCATTCATGCCCCCATGACAAACTGGGCGATTAGACGCAAATAAGGAGTAAGGACTGGTGAGAGTGTTATGGAGTTTAATAACACACGCCAAATGGAAAGAAAAACAACTTCTGCATTTCACGATGTGTGTGTGTGTGCGGTCCTTTACTGACAGCCACGTTTGTGGATCTTGTGGGAAAATATGTTGAAAAGTCCTACATGACAGTAATAGTTTGATTGTGGTGTTTACTTCAATAATGCCACTAATATCTGCATACTCCACATCTTAATTCCATTTCTGTTCAGTTCAGTTATGACTTTAGTCAGATTAAGGTCATCAAAAGTCGCTGTTTGGAGCTTATGTAGGCCTGCAGTTCAACATTGATGATTAACTGAATAAACAGTTAGTAAACACAAGTACATCTTATTGAACATCATTTATTTTCATCACCAATTATCATAGTAGAACAGTTTCTCAAGCAGTTTGTGATGCATTTTGGAAACAGGAGATGAGCCCCTGGTCTAATGCGCCAGCTGGCTTGACAAACCCGTTCGCAAAGACTTATTATTTGGGCAGCACACATATTCTGAATGCCTTCAGCAGAATTCAAATGAGCCATTTTAATCTAGATTAATTCCAAGATTACAGTGAGATTAATCTAGATTAAAAAAAAATTCCTATGCCCACCTATAATATATATATATATATGTATTATTGCTAATTTGAAACTAGATTACGTAAATTAATATTTCAACACTGCCTATCTGATATTGTCAGTCAAATCAGCTTTATTGTCAATTCAACCACATGTACAGGACATACAAAGAATCGAAATTCCGTTACTCTCAGACCCTAGGTGCCTAACAGATAATATTAATACAAATTATATTATAAAAAAGTGATGCAGCTGGTCAGGATGCTCTCAATTGTGCCCCTGTAGAATGTGTTCATGATTGGGGCTGGTGCGCTTGCTCTTTTTAGTTTGCGGAGGAAGTAGAGACGCTGCTGTGATTTTTTGGCCAGTGCAGTGGTGTTTTTTGTCCACTTAGTGCTGCCCACACGCTCCACAGACGCACCGCTGATGGTCAGAGGAGCATGCAGAGTGTGCGCTTTCCTGAAGTCCACAATCTCCTTCGTCTTCTCATTCAAAAAAAGATTGTTGTCTCTGCACCACTCGGCCAGACGGCTCACCTCGCTTCTGTACTTTGTCTCATCGCTTTTGCTGATTAGACCCACCACAGTTGTGTCATCAGCAAACTTTATGAAGAGATTGGATTTGTGAGATGGAGCACAGTCACGAGTCAGCAAGGTGAAGAAGATGGGGCTCAGCACACCCCAGTGTTTAGAGTGATGGAGCTGGATGTTTTACTGCCGGACCGTACTGCTTGTGGTCTTCCGGTGAGAAAATCCAACAGCCAGTTACACAGAGAGGTGTTGAGCCCCAGCTGGACCAGTTTTTGGGTGAGCTGTTGGGGGATGATCGTGTTGAATGCTGAACTGAAGTCTATGAACAGCATTCAGAGTCCTTTTTTTCCAGATGTGTGAGTGCTGAGTGGAGTGCAGTGGAGATGGCATCATCAGTCGAGCGGTTGGACCGATACGCAAACTGAAAGGGGTCCATGGAGGGCGGCAGGGCAGACTTAATGTGCTGCATGACGAGCCGTTCAAAGCACTTCATGATGATGGGAGTCAGTGCAATTGGGCGGAAGTCATTGAAGCAGGAAGGAGATGGCTTTTTTGGGACTGGAATGATGGTGGTTGCTTTGAAACAGGTGGGGACGACAGCCTGGGTTAGAGAGATGTTGAAGACACTATTGAGTTCTAATGCACAGTCTCTCAGTACTCGACCAGGGATGTTCCTTCTGAGGGACCTCCTCACGCTGTCCGGAGACAGAGTCATCACCTGGTCACCAGGAGGAGGTGGCATCTTCTGTGCAGTGGTGCTGTTTTGTCCCTCAGAACCTTATTGCAAAATGTGACCTGCAATTCTTTAAAATCAATTTAAAACAGAAAGACAAATCACAGCCAATCAGAACACCTTTGATGATTTATGCAAATTATGAACCAATGATATTTCACAGTGAGCAGGGCTTCCCAGGACAACACTACAGATCTCGAGAGTTCAACAAAACACAAAAACTCATTACTGCATGTACGAGATCAGTTTATTCCTCTTTTTCCTCCCATCACAGCTGATTCTGACACAGAATCTGATCTCCACACCACGCAAATCACATTTGCTGCCAATCCAGCAGGCACAGTGCGCACAAAATCAAAAATAAGACATAAAAGTATGAAAGATTTCCAGAAAAAATGATTGGCTTATAAACATATATACACAGTTTATAAAATGTGTATTTTCAGTCTCATTTACATCTTTACAGTCATTAAATGTACATCCAGTGGGGAGATCACACACACCGCTCGCTATATACAGATCAACAGTATTATTCACCCTCCTGTCAATTTTATTTCTATTTTTCAGATATTAACGTTTTCCAAGTGCCGTTCAACAAAGCAAGAACATTTTTCACAGTATTTACCTGAATTATTTTATTTTATTTTGGCTGATATAAGTGTAAAAGCATAAATATATATATAGATATGCTTTCATTTGATATTTAAGTGTGATGTTTAATTGTAATGTAAATATTCAGTAATTTATCGGAGTTTTGATTAGTTTTCAGTTTTAAATGTAGCTTTTATTTTAGTAAACAAATCTAGTTCTGTTTTTTATAATAATATTCAGGGTTTTTTTTGCGTTTAATTGTGTTTTAATTATGTACTATTTTATTATAATAAATAAAAGGTTTAATTTTAGCTTAACATTCAATAATATCATAATTTATTTTAATTTATAATAATTTATATAAAGTTTTGGGTCTTGTTTAAATTAGTTTTCAGTTTTAATGTAGCTTGACGTGTTATTTTAGTAAACAATCATATCTAGTTTTGATTTTTATAATAATATTTGTTTTTTTATTGTTTATATATTATATTTAATTAATATAACGCTAATTACTTTTCATATTATATACTATTACTATTATTATTATTATTTTAAACATTTGTTTTCACTTTATATTTACAGTGAGATGTTTTATTTTAGTTTAACATTTAGTAATTTATTGAAGTTTTGGGTCTTGTTTAAATTAGTTTTCAGTTTTAATGTAGCTTGTCGTGTTATTTTAGTAAATAATCATATCTAGATTAGATTTTTATAATAATATTTAGTTTTATAATATAATTAAAAAGCAAAAAATGCAAAGGTCGATATTATTACTATTTGTGTTTAATTACATACTAGATATTATATTTAATTACTATATTACTAATTATTTTCAGCATTATGTACTATTACAATTATTGTTGATTGCATGCTACTACTATTACTCCAATAATAATAAAAATGATAATAATAATTATTATTATTAACAAGAAAAATAATAATTGTTATTGTTATTATTATCATCATTATTATTATTATTAACAAGAAAAATAATACTTGTTATTGTTATTAATATTATCATCATCATTATTATTATCATTAATAATAATAATAATAATAATAACAAAAAAAGAAGTAGAAAAATAATAATATCTTAAATATATTTTATTCATGCTTATACTTTATATTTTAGTGAAAAATAATATGTTTATAACATAAAAAGTATAATTTTGTTCATTAAAGTTGGCACTTTGAAAAAAAATATCAAAAAATAATTTAAGATTTTACAGGAGGGCAAACAAACTTGCCTTCAACTGCATTTAAAATCTGAGAATTATTCATATTAATAACATCTCCTCCCCGCAGGCTCTTCATTCGCCTCCACAATGCTGGAAAACATGTTCCCGCAGCTCCTGGTCTGAAAAAATCAGCTTGTAATAAATCTTTGAAGGTGTTTCTGGGCGTCCAAATATTCGTTTACTGACCGCGTGGGTAAACATCGGATGCTCAACTTCCTCCAGTTCAGTGTTCAACGTCCGGTTTGTGTTTCTTTCAGCGGCAAAGGCTTTAGCTGCACAATCCTGCATTCGAGATTCTCCAAACGTTTATTTCCGTAAATCAAGAACACAGACCTGGAATAATATCATTTATACACTGTTATTAACATCAACTATGAGAAACAACATGAAGTAAACAGTGAAGCTGGGAAAATTCATTATTTAATGTTGTTTCCTTCCTATGCATTTGATTAATACAAATTATTTTACGTATTATTCATATACTATTAGAGTTTTATTATTATATATATATATATATAGATGATGAATAATATGATTTATACATGGTTATTAAGAAACAACATCAAGTGAACAATAAAGCTGGGACAATTAATTAATTAATATCTTATTTGTGTTTCCTTCATGTGAATTGAATTAATACTAATTATTTTTTGTATTGTTTATATACTATTAGAGTTTTATTATTATTATTATTATTATTATTATTATTATTATTATTATTGTTATTATTATTATTATTATTATTATTATTGTTATTATTATTATTATCTTTGCTATTTTTTATTTATTCTTTTACTTTACTTTTACAGTAAATTAAGAACACAGACCTGGAATAATATGATTGATACACTGTTATTAACAATAACTAAAACAACAATAAGTGAACAAGAAAGCTGGGAAAATTCAGTATTCAATGTTTTATTTAATTGTGTTTCCTTCATATGCATTTAATTAATATAATACTAATTATTAGTATTGTTTATATACTATTACATTTTATTATTATTATTATTATTATTATTATTATTATTATTATTATTATTATGTCTACTATTTTTATTTATGCTCTTACTTTATATTTTCAGTGTAAACATTTTTTATGCCTTCTCCAAATTGTGGGTCTAGTTGCAAAATGAACATTAGAAATGCTTAGTTAGAAATACAAAAACGTATAAAAAAAAATACTAAAACTACAATAAAAACTAAATAAATATGAAGCAAAAAATGAACACTGAAAATATTAAATGTATAAATAAAATAAAAAAAATAACATAAAATTCATATTGCATAAATTACACAAACACAAAAGAGGAATTATATTATAAAAAAGGTATTAATAATAATAATAATAATATTAAACACTGATTAAGTTCATATATATTTTATACAAATTTTGAATATATGATATAAATTAATTTAAAGTAATAAATTTAATTAAAATGATAATAAATTAATAAACTAAAATAAAAACAAATATGAATTGCACTGTAAAGTATATATATTTTCAAATGATTTTAGTCTGCGAAAGACGCACCGATCCATCAGACGCACTCGCTCCGACTTTATCACCAACGCTGTTCCAGCAAACCTCGAATATTCCTCCAGTTCCTCTGTAGCTGTTCACCAATGATCCGCTCTGAGGGACACAGACATAATAACATTCATACTAATATTCAGAATTATCATTATCATCAGTGTGTGTGTATAGCTATGTATAGCAAATTTTTAAAAAATAAAAAAAAAGAATGTAGAAGCGAAAAAAAATAAATAAATAAAACTACTATATATATATATATATATATATATATATATATATATATATATATATATATATATATATATATATATATATATATATATATATATATATATATATATAATAGTTTTATTTTATTTTTTTTTTCGTTTCTCCATTCTTTTTTTTATTTTTTAAAAATTTGCTATAATATATATTATGTTTGTAAACGTATCTGGTGAGAGTTAAAGCTGCAGCACTGACCGCTGTGTCCCAGATGTGAACACACTTGTCAAAGGATCCGCTGGCCAAGAACTTTCCGTCTGGACTGAAGGCCACGCTGTAGACGGGCTCCTGGTGACGGGTGAGTGTGTGTGTGCAGACACCGCGCTCCACATCCCATAGCCTCACCGTCGAGTCGAAAGAGGCACTGAGGAACAAGCAGACAAAAGGAATAATAGACCAGGTGCCATTGAGGTATTACAAAATAATGCACACCTGAGGTGATGATGTCATGAAGAGGACTGGCTGTTACACCTCAGGAGTGTATTTATTCATAATAATTCACAAACCAAGGGTCAGTTCTTCGTACCTCGCTTAAATGATCTGATGATTTGGCAGATTCTGGATCTTTTAATCTTGATAACTGATTTGGTTCTTCAAACAAGTTTGCGAATCAGATTAAAATGTCTAGATGTATTGATCTGAGATCGCTGTGTGTGTTTTGAAGGACTGATCTATCGATCATCGAAATCATGATCAGCAATGCAACGATTGGCTGACGGCACAGCAGCGTAATGACATCATCTGATTAATATTCAATTATCCATGTGAGCAAAATTACATCAAATTTTTGGTAAACGGTTTGTTAAATGATACGCAATAACTTTCCACCTTTGTTGTGAGCTGCAGGCTTTACGCTCTCATGTGTCAAAAGTATTTAGCAATTTAATTAGTTTTACAGTTGAAGCAGATTTTCTTTATTATAGTAGCCTAGGCTGATTCAGGTTTCTTAATCAGCGTAAGGAATAACTGGATGTTTAAATTCATTTTGCACCAAAAAAGCATTTTGATATCGGTAAAGGTGTCTGCAACTTTTTGCGAAGCATCAAATCACTGGCATATTAGCTGTCAAAACATGTTCATGACTGCATAAATTATTATTCCTTAAAAAACAAAACAGTTGAATATTGTGCATGTCTATTATCATACACGAATTGCACTAAAGCTGGTACATTAAAATAGTTAGTGTTTGTATCTAAAATGTCCATATTATTGAATATTCTCTTTGAACTCCTTGGGGAGAACCACCCCGTGACACTTTTATTTGTCTTTGTACTTTTATTTTGCATTGCAGATTGCTTAAGTTTTATTTATATATTTTTTTACTTTAAACTGAAACATATATATACACACATGTATGGTCTATTTTTTTAATTGAGACGATCTGCAATTTCATGTCAGCTTCTCTCTTGCTTTGTTGCAGGCTGTTGTTTTTGATTATGTTTAAATTATTATACGTTTAAAACAAACTCGGCTCACTCGCTGTGAACAGCTGTGTCATTTCAGAGCTCTGTCAGTTCTCATAGTTTCCATGGTAGCAACATAATCGATGCATCTATGCTGGACCTTTAAGGTTTCACGACAGTAACGTGCACGAGCAGTTATCTAGACTATTTAAACTGAACTCAGATTAGTTACATCAAATGATCTTCAACTTGCTCTTATGAAACCAATTTAAGCGTGGACGTTTAGTTCGGCTCATTGAAGTCAAGTTTTTGACTCTAATCCCCGCTTTTCTTAACCACTTTTATGAAACAGCCCCCAGGTAAGAGGATGTGTGCCAACCCGTGTATTTCTGGTTTAATTGTTAGTCAGTGTAGATTAGATAGGACCTCATTGACGTTGAAGATTTCTTTTTCATATCTTTTGTTTATTAGATTAGAGGGGATTTGTTGTGAATATTAGTAAGACTGTTTGGTTCTTTTGTTTTGCGCCACCCATAGCCAATCTTTCTAACACTTCGTTGTTTATTGTCTTTAACATTGTATATAATGTAAATACCTCACTCACTGATTCACCCTCACTTTTTGTAAATAAATATCACTTCATTTCTTCACTTATTCTTGTTGTCCGTCCTTACTTTGTAACACAATTTGTTTTGAGTTTTTGCATAACCAAATCCTCAGCTCAAGTGTACAACTAGGGATGCAACGATTATAGATTTTGGTTGTACGATTATAGTCTAAGAAATAATCACGGTTTCACGGTTATCACGATTATTATGCATTTATTAATTTTAAAACACTGCTACTTTAGAAAATCACATGAAAACTCCTTATATTTTAAAGTTTTATTTACTGCTGCTCAGTAACCAGTACAGCACATAATAATATTAAAAACAAACAATAGCCCATGTCTCACTTTGTGCTTAAAAATAAGTAAAATTTTTGACATTTAAACATACATAATTTTTACACTGTAAATAAATGACAGAAAAATTAATAAATCAATAAAAAAATAGCCTTTGTCTAATGTAGGGCTTGAAATTAACATTTTTACTTGGCACCACTGGTGCTCCCAACTTCAAACATTTTAGGAGCATCATAAAAAAAATTGGGAGCACTCACCAAAAATGAATGAGCACCACTGCAAATGGTATATTAACAGATTTATTGCAATTGAAAACAGCATCAATCAGGACTAACAAAAACCAGAAACAACTATCTAATTCTGTTATGACTTATTGATATTTGTGCAATATCTAAAATGAATGTCTAATAATTATAAAATATTAATGATGTCGATGATGACAATAATACTAACAATGAATTACATTATCATGCTGTCCTGAATGTGCTTGAATGTGAGTTATCTGCTATAAAAAGTCCTAATGTTACTTTATGAGAAAAAAAATCTATGGTTTGCATCAAACAAAAATGAAGCATTGCAATAAGAAATATAGATTTTGCACTATTGTTTTTATACACATGTCAATATAATAACCAGAAAGATCGGACAAAAGAAAGAAAGAAGTCTCACTTCTACCACTCTTTAAAGGTTTTGGTGTGTGTCATTTTAAATGCTCAGTCTCATTATGCGCTGATTTTCAGTTTTCTGTGTTTGTGGAAAAGCAGGCACAGAGCAGGATTCTCGCGATGAACACCTGCACAGTATTCTTTGTCAGGAGCCAAAGTTTCAGTTTAAACTTAGTAAAGTCAAGCTTCTTTGGCAAAGAGATCTATACACTGTTAGATTGTACATTTAGCGTCCATTTGTGCTGAACACGCAGAGAATCCAACGCATCGAGATTCAGGCCATTAAACAGCTGATCCACTCCGAGTCTTTCAGCACTCTCTGAAATCACTGGATTGATCTCGGCTGGTGGATCAACATTCACCGCATGATCCTCTCATCGGCGCCAATAATTCTAACTTTAAGTGGGTTTGCTAACTTGTGTACTTTTCATTGCTTCTTCCTCAAACTTCAGCCGTTTGCAGTTCCCGCGGTCACAAACGCCACCATCTCAACTAGTGCGGCTGAAAAGCGTGAGCGCATTGCATTGCACATTGTTATTAGTCTCGGTGTACAAACTAGCGCACAGCTGGCATAACTTTGTTTGGTTGCTGCAGTTTTGTTCTGTGCAGAAACGCGGTGTTGAGAAGCCTTTACGATTAATTAACCGTGACGAATTAAAGCGCGGTTAATAGTGAAACCGGTTAATCGTTGCATCCCTATATACAACCCCCCTCTCCTAGACTGCCTAGGGGTTGTAACACTATTTTCAAAAGAGTATATAACTACTACTGTAATAAAATATCAGCATTTGGTACATACTTTCAATGTTACCTTTGCTTGAAAAGACCCAAATCTAATCGTGTTTATATGAAATAAGCTGCTGCTCCTGAGCAGGTTTGAGCTACCGGAACTGTTGCTTTGACAACAACTCTCACATGAGTTTTGAAGAACGAAACGACCCCGGATCGTGTCAAATCGTCAACAACCAAATCCAGCTAAATGAGTAATCCATGTATGAAGAACAAACCCCCGGACATTTTTGTTTGTTTACAAACAGACAAATGCATACTAGTTTACGAACATTAGGACGCAAACATTAAAGAATACTAGAGTAACATTAAAGAGCCCCTATATTATGGGTTTTTGAGAATGACCTTTCATGTAGTGTGTAACACAGCTATAAGTGAAGTGAAATATCCAATCTTTTCAGGCTTAAATCTGAAAGTGGACAGCGTTTAAAAATATTGATTCATTTATAAGAGAGTCGACTCATAGTACATTAAATTAATCGTTTTGATAACGAGTCTTAAGCCGTTTCGTCGTGACGTGGATACGAAACTTCGCCCAGGTGTTGTGCTCGCAAAAACCTCAGCATCATAGCCCAGCCTTGTGCTGTTCGAGTGCTTCTGGAATCTACACACTTACAACGGAGAATTCGTCGGCCTTTTGTTAAAGGAAGGATCAGCAAAGACTATTGTTGTAAGGGACTATGTTAGAACATGGAGCAGTGCATCGTGGATCAGTTCCTAAATTTCACAAGTGTAAGTAAAGTGGTTAAAATGGTTGCCTCCTTGCATTTTCCAGCTTGCAAATTATGTATTTAATTGTGTTTTGTTACTTGTAACCGCTTGTACTGTATGGTTAACTCTTTATATTCTCATATCGCGTCTAAAGCCACGTTGAAAACGCAACGCGTGCCGCTTTGTTTACGGATATAATGTGTTTGTGAGCCTGCGATCCTCTGCCGTTTGTCATTGCTATGGCCATCGTCAGCTGAAAATCCGGGAGACCGGAGGGTTAGGTTCGGGGTGAGGTGTATGAATAACAGTCAGGGGTGGAGCAAGCTGGACTGGCGCTCTAGGCGAACGGCGATCACGCTGCCCTCAACCCGAAAGTAAAAAAGAAAGTGACCGGTTCGTGGTTGAAAGTGAGGACTGGGGAGGGAGGGTTCGCAGACGCCGCCCTCACTATAGACGTGCCGGCCCTGATAACACTGGTGAGAACCCCGGGTACTGTGTTCTTTGGTGTTAGTAACTAATGTGAAGTTGTTTCTTTGTATTCTGTTTTTGAATGTTTCTGTTAAGGACTTTTATTTTGGTGTTGTGTCCTCTGAGGAGGAGGGTAATGTGTGTGTCATACCTGTCAACACTCCAGTTTTTCCCGGGATTCTCCCGTATTTTACAGTTCTATCCCGCTGTCATCTCGTAAAGGTATTTTCCCGTATTTCTCCCATATTTTTTATCTTTCTGAGAAGAGCCGATCCTCCCTATTTGCAACCCATACCGCCGAACCACCAGGGGCCGCCCTTGCTCTTAAATGTGATCCGGTTCTGTGCTTTCATTTTATTTAGGCATGGAAACACTTTGAAATAAACATAAAAACGGCGCGATTCATTTCCTTTTCATTACAGGCGCCATTGCCCCTATATGCAATCCTCAAAACAGTCAGTTTATATAAAGATGCATGACTGTCAACTGATGCTCTCCAAAGTTATAATAGACGCTGTTTCCCAAGCGGATTCTGTACGTACGCGATTTGAAGCTGAGCTCAAGTGGACACTGGGTTTTGGGTGCGTGTTTGAACAGACAAATACACATCATCATCATAATAATAATGATGATGATAATAATAATAATGGCGGTTCATTCCGCTGTCATACCCCAGATTAATAAAGGGACTAAGCCGAAAAGAAAATAAATAAATGAATGAATAATAACAATAATATTAATAATAATAATGATAATAATAATAATAATAATAACAACATCTAGACATGTCGATCTTGTTGGGTTTTCTTTTAAACACAACTAATTTTGTCTTAAATGAGCGTTAGGAAAATGCTTTCATTATAGATCTGTGCAGTTTTAAAGTGACAGCTCTGTTATTTAATGTAATCAAATTAAATAAATCTAAATGAGAGATTCATTCGCTGCTCTTTAATCAGAATGTTTAAATTATAGAGTGAAGAAAAGATGAGATTTGATAACTTGAATCTATTTCTTTATAATAGCTAATAGTATTAATGAGCTCAACTGTTTGCTAATTTATTTGCAGCCTTTTCTAATGTATACTAATTATTATATCCTTTGTAAATAATAATAAAAACGTGTTACTGATCGTTTCAGAAGTTTATTCACAATGAAACAGCTCTAGATAAACATATTTATTTATTTATTTTTGTTGGGGGGTTGGGTGTTTGAGTATCCCTTATTTTCACATCCCAATGTTGACAGGTATGGTGTGTGTGTGTGTGTCGATCTCCTCCCCAGGTCTTGGAGTTTTGCTCAAAAAAATAGTTAGCCGTCTGTATTTACATTCACCCACTGGTAGCCAAAATCCACTAATATGAAGTGTGTAAGCACTCTGACTACTTCTATATTGTTGATAAGCTGTGCTGGGCATTTCACTCTGTCTCGCGCTGAAGGCTGTCAGTGTCGACCAATCGCAACAGGCTGTCATCGATCCAATCAGCGCAGATTAGCTTCACGCTAAGGAGGGGTTTGGGAACAAATGAATCGCTGAAAGTCGCTGAGATAATTAGGTAAAAATAAATGCATATTATAAGACCATGAAAGTGTTTTTTGACCATGCATGCATATTAGACTGTTGTTGAAGACCCTTACAACCAAAATATGACCCTATTTAATGTATAATAGGGGCTCTTTAAACCCATATTTAAAATATTTCAATTTTTAAAAAAATGTTTCCGAATTATTTTAATCAAATTTAATTAGTAAGTATAATGAATATTACCTGGCTAGCAGGATGTTAGCATTGGGGTTGTTGCTGCCGATGCCCGTGGGGCTCCATTTGATGGTGTAGATCTCTTTACTGTGTGCTTGAAGATCGTGAACACATGAATCCTGCTTCATACTCCAGATCTGCCACAGGAAAAAAACATGACAGCAAAACTCTAAATCATATTTAATATTTCATACTCAACATTCATAATGCAATTGCTCTGAAATCATCTTAAATAGTGTGGGTTTTTTACAATTAGCAAAACTATAGTTAGAGATTAGAAATGTGGGTAAAAGTGAGAATATTAGCAGGTGTGAATAATTTCTACCTTTAAAGTCATGTCATCTGAACAGGAAGCAAGCAGCATTCCCGACGGGTCCCATTTAATGGCGTTCACTTCATTCTGAAGGCAGACAAACACTGTTTATTCACCTGTCATTCACAGCAGTACCATGAAGCCAGATTAGCTGGTTAACCAGTTAAGTTTAAGTTCCGTTTGCACCAATAGTAGATTTTAGGTACCATAAATATAGGTCAGATTAATCTGGGGGGTTCAGGTTATGTTCTGGCTCTGTTTGGGTTAAGTTCTGGCTATGTTCAGATGATATTCAGGATATGTTCTGGCTATGTTAAGGATATGTTTTGGGTATGTTCAGGATATGTCCTGGCTATGTTTGAGGTAAGATTTGGCTATGTTCAGGTTATGTTCTGGCTATGTTTAGAATATGTTCTGGGTATGTTCAGAACATGTCCTAGCTATATTTGAGGTAAGTTCTGGCTATGTTCAGGTTATGTTTTGGCTATGTTTAGAATATGTTCTGGGTATGTTTAGGATATGTCCTGGCTATGTTTGAGGTAAGTTTTGGCTATGTTCAGGTTATGTTTAGAATATGTTCTGGCTATGTTTGTGTTAAGTTCTGGCTGTGTTCAGGTTATGTTCAGGATATGTTCTGGCTATGTTCAGGATATGTCCTGGCTATGTTTGAGGTAAGATTTGGCTATGTTCAGGTTGTGTTCTGGCTATGTTTAGAATATGTTCTGGGTATGTTCAGGATATTTTCTGGCTATGTTTGAGGTAGGTTTTGGCTATGTTCAGGTTATTTTCTGGCTATGTTTAGAATATGTTCTAGGTATGTTCAGAACATGTCCTAGCTATATTTGTGGTAAGTTCTGGCTATGTTCAGGTTATGTTTTGGCTATGTTTAGAATATGTTCTAAGTATGTTCAGGATATGTCCTGGCTATGTTTGAGGTAAGTTTTGGCTATGTTCGGGTTATGTTTAGAATATGCTCTGGCTATGTTCAGGTTAAGTTCTGGCTATGTTTAGAATATGCTCTAAGTTTGTTCTGGCTATGTTTGTGTTAAGTTCTGGCAATATTCAGGATATGTTTTGGGTATGTTCAGGATATGTCCTGGCTATGTTCAGGTTATGTTCTGGGTATGTTCAGGATATGTCCTGACTATGTTTGAGGTAAGTTTTAGCTGTGATTGGCTGTTTTCTGCTGTTGTCGCCCCTTCATTTGCACATGCTCATGAAATTAAAATCAAAGCCAGAGTTAACAGAGAAAACTGATGATCATGATACAAACAAAGCCTAACTGCACTGGTTTTGTTTTCTAAAACTAATCTGGAGTTTGTTCAGCCAGCATTACGGTACAGCAGGGTGTGTTACTCTCACCGTGTGCCCTTGGAAGGTTTTAAGTGGACGTTCACTTCCTAGTCGACACACATGGATGCACATATCAGTACTGCAGGAGGCAAATGTGCTGTTATTCTGCCAGTCCACATCCAGCGCTGGAGCTGCAAACAAACATCAGAAATCACTCAGATTCTGACATACAGATGTCCTTATATAGCTGAAAACGTCTGTAACAAATCCAATGTTTACAAATATTTCAGGAAACTCACCAGAATGAAATGGAAACTGCTGCTTGGCTTCACCTGTGTGCGCGTCCCAAATGATTGTCGTCTGCAGGGAGATTAATATGCATTAAAACAATGAGTGATTATAAGAAAAAAGCAATGTAATATAGTTAAGTCACTCTTAAAGGGACAGTTAACCCAAAATTTCTCCCATCATTTACTGTACACAAAAAAAAATATATAAAAAGAAAAATGAAAACCGGTCAGCATTGCCTTTTATAGTATTTGTTTTTCCTACTATGGAAGTCTTGGGCTACCAAATCTCCAACATTCTTCAAAATATCTTCTTTTGTGTTTAATGGAAAAATGAAACTCTTTAAGGCTTAGAAGTACATTTTTTGAGAGAACTGTCCATTTAACCCTGTAAAAAACTGATATATGCACAAATTGTCAGTAAAAGCTACTTTATAGTTTACTAAACATGTAAACAAAAACAATTACATGCACATTTCAGATTTGATCAATCAGATCTTTCTGGCCAATACTGATATAATATAAAAAAGGGAAGACCATTTCACCGCTAAACAACAGAGGAGTTAATAGTTCAGGAAATAAACCTTCCTTAAAGCCTGATTATCACATTTGATATTGCAGCTTTTTCTAAAACCTATGATAATTATTAAGTAAATCTAAGTTATTAAATTAAATTAAAACCTTATTTGGCCCCAAAAGGCAATTTAAAGCATGTTGAACAGCATGCCAAGAAAAACAACACATTTGTAAATATATTAAATGTACAAAATCATAATTAGATGTATAGAGAAAAATATATAAAGTGCCTAAAGTCCCCCTCAGCTGTTATACATGTACTATAATCCACAGCTTCACAGAGACTGTTGATTGCATAAATCGATTTTTCCATCCTCCTCAGCACTGATAGTGGAATGGTTGCCAGGCAACACGAATGTTTACAACATCTTAGAACCTTGCTCAGCCAATCAGAGCCTACAGAAAACGTTTGCACTTTCTCTCTTTTTTTGCCTGTGCTCTATCTTTTTAGAATTAGAGGCAACCTAACTATTTTGCATTTTAATCATGATCCAAACAAAGATGCAAATAATGTAGAAAAAACAGAATGATCTCAACTGATTTAAACTATGACAAATTTTAACTGATTTCTCACGGTTAATCATTACATTATTATTTAGAGGTTCAGAAATGTGTAATTCACCTTATCGACTCCGGCACTCAGGATACTGTTGCCTTTTTTGTTCCACTTCAGTGCAAATATGGGTCCTTTGTGTTGACCCAGTGTGCTGCTGAGATTACCTGTTAAAAACATCAACGAAGGCTACTTTACAGACACTTTAAGGGACATTCACACAGAATGTGTTTTAACATTCCTAATTGCACTACTTTTCCATTGTCTTATTACGTAAACATGTTTGACAGATGTAAGAAAAACTTACAATCTTTCTAAAATTATGAAAGCAATATCTAAGCAAACAAAAAAAATGTAATCTACTATTATTGTCAAATTTAAATAAATTCCTAAAAGTGCTAAAGTTTTGCTGTTTCGGACCAATATATATATATATATATATATTAGGGGTGTAACGGTTCACAAAAATCACGGTTCGGTTCGATACGACACAGTGGTGTCACGGTTCGGTATGTTTTCGATACAGCAAAAAAAAAAAAAAAAAAAAAAAGCCAGAGGATTTCTCTGATTGAAATCTTTTTATTGTATGAAAACTAACATAATAAAAGCATGTTCTCTCTCTTTTTTTTTTACTTTGAACTAGGGATGTCAGTTTCTACAAAATCCTGTGATCAATGATCATTTAAATTAACGATCAATTGATCTATTAATCGCTCATTCTTATAAAAGATCCGTTTAAGTCTAGGCTACCAGCCTGTGTTGAGGCTACTGAAAAATGAGCCGAATATGCAATGCATTATGATCCTTGCTTAATCGTCACAACGAAAAAATCCCAAACTAGGCTACAGGCTGAGTAACCTATACATCAGAGGTGAATGCGGCACACGCTTCTGTTCAGGGGCGCCGCTAGCAATTTTGGGCCCCATGAAAAAATATGAGGATGGGCCCCCTACTACCAAGCTAGCTATCCAAACTCTTTGTCTGCAATGTAGTTATACTGACCTATGCAGACGATTTATTGTTCAAATGTAAATGTAGTACAAAAAAAAGGAACAGTAATCAAATATTCACTGAAAATGTGACATTTTTAAACACACAAAACACCAATGTGTAACTATTTAAATAACTGTACTGCAATAGTGTCTCATACAATGTGCAATACACTGGAACCGTGACAAAAATCAATAAGACACAAACTTATATTTCAATGAGACCCATAAATAAGAAATGTTCTTTTGCCATTCTGGTGTGGTAATCATTCTAATATCTCATCTCTAATAACTGATTTATTTTATCTTTGCCATGATGACAGTAAATAATATTTTACTAGATATTTTTCAAGACACTTCTATACAGCTTAAAGTGACATTTAAAGGCTTAACTAGGTTAATTAGGCAAGTTATAATGTATAATGTATAATGTATAATGATGGTTTGTTCTGTAGACTATCAAAACAAATTAGCTTAAAGGGGCTAATAATTTTGACCTTAAAATGTTTTTTAAAAAATTAAAAACTGCTTTTATTCTAGCCAAAATACAACAAATAAGACTTTCTCCAGAAGCAAAAATATATTATCAGACATACTGTGAAAATTTGCTCTGGGAAATATTTAAAAAAGAAAAAAAAAATTCAAAGGGGGGCGAATATCTGTATGTGGGTGCGTGTTTACGCACGTGCGTGTGTAACTGAGTACATGCAGTAAAGTAATACAGACAGAATTCTGCAGATTTATTACATTTAAATTACACCATTCACTATGGGCTCTACTTTAACAATCTAGGCTCAAAGACTGGCTTAAGGAGCATCCTGGCTATGACACATTTAAAAGATACATAACTAATTTAAAACCTGTCTGCATGGACATTGAGATATTGCTTTATACTATTCTGCTGATATGGTATGAGTTTGACTAATCAGTTATATTACTAGAAATGGTCCACTGGGCAAAAAAATAAATAAATAAATAGATCATTATCTTTCAAGGAAACCTAGCTTAATAAATTGTCACCCTGCCTGCCTTTAAAATCACAGCTTAAATTTTTGTCTTAGTTTTATGTTTGCTTTGCTGTTATACCTATTATCATTCTACATAATCAACATTGTGGAAAAATAGCAGTCATTTAATAGTGACCACGTCAACAATTAAGTTAATATCATAGTGAAACTAATACTTAAATGCAGACTGCAATGCATATGCTATTTTTAAACGCAGGATCTCAGTGATATCCTTGTTACCTGCTTCTTTAACTGTGAGATGAGTTTGGGGAACTTCGTAGGGAAGAGCGGGTGAGGGCGAATCTGCATCTATGTATGAGGTAGACATATCGAGCTCATCATTAGCAAAGTAAATTAAGCTTTTAAAAGAAAGCTCCGTGCTCTGTGAATAAACATAACATTACCTTTCTTTTCAAAAAACCATTTTTCTCTCTCTCTGCTTTTTGAAACCTCTCTTTTCGTTTTTGATGACCGGATTTAGTCTTTGTTAATCTCGAGGACACCGCTGCTTTTACAGTTTACCTGACGATCGCACTGACGCACTCAACAAAGCGTCAACTCTCTTCCCGCTACTGATGGACTGAACCATATAGTGAAAGGAGGTGGGGGTGCAATTTGACAGTGACAGACACGAGAGGCAGATATAAGCCGTATTTTTATTTCTAATAAATTGTTTTACTTGTAATTTAGAGATACATTCATAATTTATATTACATTATAGTACTGTTATTTATTATAAAGCAGACCTCTGGGGGCCCCTAGAGTGCATGGGCCCTTAGAATCGTCCTAACTTTCCCCCCCTTAGCGGCGCCCCTGCTTCTGTTACAGCTTCCGTGAAGAACGAAAGCGAAAGCAACTAAACACTGTTATGCCATACAATTATTTCATTTTTAACAATCAATTAAATTACACAGCGGTTTTATATCAAAAGTTGATAATAATATAAAATATACTACATTTTAATGGTAAAATAATGATTTAAACGACGGCTGTTATTTCTTTCAGCATTCAAACATTAAATAACTAATGCAGCAAGTGAAATAAAAACGAATATGAAACAACACATAGCAGGATTTAAAGCATATAAAGGACTATTATATTTAGCAAAATGCTGCTCTTTTTATCTTTGTATTTTTTATCATTTTATTTTTGTTATTTTTAATATTTTTTTGTCTTCATAATTAAAGGTATTGACAAATTCCTGCTTGACATTTTAGAAAATATTTTGCGTAGCAACCCAGTATATATTAAAGATCACCGAGAACAAAAAAACAAACACAAAAACATGTTACATGGCCCCATAAATGTCCAACTTATATTTAACTGAATCGTATAAATGATGAAAATTGCTCGTTCATTTTTTATAAAACATTTGTTATTTTTTTGAGTAAAAACAATATCGACATTTAAGAATAATTTTATTAATTCACTCATTCCTTTGACTTGTTTATTGGCGCATAAACAGGCTATAATTTAAATCAAACAACAGTAAATTGGACCTCTACAATGCTACTAAGCTTTCAAACAAAAGTCCAAAAAATTAAAGAAAGATTGGACTTTATCCGGTGACGGCCGACACTGAGCTCAGTAAATGTTTTTTGAAAAGTTATTAATAATCTGTTCAATAATTCGTTAAAGCCAAAATGAATGGTAAATAAATATAGGCTATTTTAAAAATATATATTTATATATATAAATATAGGCCTAACATATTTTTAAATAAAATTAAATAGGCTATTTTCTGAAAAATGCGCCTGTCTGTGTTTATCATTCAATCGAATTAATTTGATCGCAACACCTGTTATTCAGAACAGAACATTTGAGCTGGTTTCAGTTCTTTTCATTTTCTTTTTTCTGTAGTTTCATTTTTACAAATAATTTTATTTAATTTGTTTGTTAATTAAATTTTGTTATTTAGCTTATTTTTTATGCAACAAAGTTGCAAATTAATGTGCTACGAGATGTGGCTGTGTATGGTAGTGCCAGCGCGCGTGAACTGCTGCTGAGAGAGAGAGAGAGAGAGAGAGAGAGAGCGCAATAGAAACAATTAAATTTTCGCATGCTGATTTATGTGAAATTGCGAATACATGACTATAATCGCATTGCAATTTTAAAAATTATTGTATTTTTTCCTTTAGGAGGAAAAGTCTATTTCAATTCATGCTAAAGACACGTGGTGCTGAAGTCCGAAAGTGCCGGTGATGTGAACAGCTGAAGCTGTCAAATTATTTTTAGTTTAGCCTATTTATTATTAATGATGATGATTAAAAATAATAATGCTATTTATTTTATTCAATAATGTAATTAAAACATGTAATATATCTACATTAATGCGAAACAAGCTAAATATCATCTTTAAAGTCGTCATATGTCTCAGCTCTCTGCAATATCTTTGCCTATATCCTCCTCAATACATGATATCCTCTATTAAATCAAATAATTTGACCACAATGTTGCAGAACAGGCTTAACAAAATTCGCAGCACTGAACATGTTCCCAGACTGAAAGTGATTGATGATGAGAAAACTGAGAAACCTGTGAGAACGGAGATGTTCACCGCATATAGCCGTGAGGAGCGATTTTTTAAATGAAAGCATATTTGTGCCAATCTGTCAAGATTGCTTAAAACACCTTAATATTTTAGAGTAAATAGTTAAAGTTTGCATCACCAATAATTGATCTTACCCACGCGTGACCCACTTATACTTAAATATCATGCGACCTATTTTTTGATTACCTGACTCGCGGATTAACGGCAGCACATGTGGAATAAACCGAGATCTGCTTGATTTGACCGTCAACTGGGCAATGGGCTTATGAAGGAATAATGAAACGAGGCTCTATTACATGTAACATTTTCTTAAAACCCGAAATTTCCACTACCGATTAAGCATTAAGGTCTACAGGGAAACCAAAGTGCTCCCAAACGCCAGACCCGCTGTTGGTTATAGGAGGATTACATTAATGTTACTAGCCCTTTAGCTGTAGTGCAGTCAGTCCGCGGCGCGTTTCCACCCTTTCGTCCGCAACAAACCCTGCATCATCTCAGCGCCCCTCGGCCTTCGCTTTTGTCCGCGACAAACCCCGCATCATCTCAACACCCAGCTCCGCCGGCTTTTTTGGATTGAAAGCGGCATAACTTTCGGTTTGAGCGCCAGTAGCTTACTCCGACACTGAGTGCAGTGTGTGCCTGACTAGAGTAGCGTTTGGAGGTGGGCGGGGAAGGCAGATGTTGCCTGTCACGTCATTTGGGACTTATTCTCTTTTATCTTTTTAGATATTAGTCTGAATCGTTCGGTTCGTATGCGTACCGAACCGAAAGCCTCGTACCGAACGGTTCGATACGAATACGCGTATCGTTACACCCTTAATATATATATATATATATATATATATATATTTATAAACAATTCAAATGGATAGCAGATTAAATTTATCACAAAAGTGTTTAAAGAAAACAAGTAAAACTTGATTTAAAAAATATTTTTAAAAATTAAGAATTTCACAGGACCCTAAATGTTGTTTTGCTAAACATTTAAACCATGATTTAAAACCTTTAACCATTTAAATGATTTAAAAATGATTTAGGAATTAAAATGGAATACAGAAAACGTATAAATTTTATAAATGTAAACGCATTTATATAAATGTATAAAGCTCCAGAATAGCTTTATACATTTTATAGGGCCCTAAAATAATTATTAATGTAAAAATCTTTAATAAAGCATTCATTAAGAGTCTTTTTCATTATTTTTAATTGACGAGATAACATTTTTTTATTAAATTGTAATGTAATGATAAAATAGAAACCAAAAAAACTAAAAAGCATACTACAGAAAATAAAACACAAAAATAGAAAAATAAAGATTTTATATGGCCTTAAAAATGTTCTTTCTTTGATTGAATTTTAATAAATATTGTACATTACCATTACACTCGCATCTTGCATTTTCTGCATTTCATTGCAAACTTTTGTTTACAGTAAAAGCTGTAGTTTTACATGACATTAGCAGTTAACAGTTTTATTAACATTAAGTTTTTTTGACATTAACATTGTGGTGTTGTCATTTTTTTTTTTTTTTTTTATCATTGCTGAGCGCTGTATTGCACATTTTGGATGCAAAAACCTGTTTTGTGTAAATGACCCCTCACTCTGTATGACTAGCTTTCCGTGTTAGAAAAATGAAAAAAATAACTTACCATCTTTTGTCCAGATTCTTGCAAATCCATCATAAGACCCAGTAGCTAAAAGAGTGCCGTCACTCTACAGACAAAAGCGAAAAAACATTTGAGAAACAAAATCAACTGCAGTGGGAAAGAATCCTAAAGTTTCACCATGGTTTTGATTAATAATGAACAAATTATTCATTTATTTAATATAATTTGTTTAAAAAAAACATTTGCATTTAAAGGTAATAATTGTTTTATTAATTACTTACATTTTTTACATTATATCTAATTTAATGCATTATTCAAATATATTTAATCAAATATAATTGAAAAACAATGCTAAAGCCAGCTATTCGCTCTTAAAAATGTGTGTTCTGTGTCCAAATGTCTTTGTTTTGATCTCTGTAGCTCCGCCCAGTGCCAGTTTAACCAATTATATTTCAGCACTCCAGGTTGCCTTGATGAAAAACTGTATTTATTTTCTGTTATTCATGATGAGGCCGCAGCTGAAAATGTGACCTCTAGGAGGACAGAGTATAGTTTCATCTTATTTTAAAACCCCAATAGTTCAGCTTCACACTCACGTTCCAGTCTAAAGAAGTGACGTCTTTGTTGCTGGGCACATCCTGTCCTCCCTCTCGGATGCAGTGCCGAAGCACCAGCTGAGTGGAGCTGTTCTCAATCAGGTTCCATATGCGCGCCGTGGAGTCGCCAGAGCTGCATGCAAACATTTACATTTTGTCATTTAGCAGACGCTTTTGTCCAAAGCGACTTACAACATTGTTACAAACGTCACAAATAAACACAACTCAATTTTAAAAGATTTCCTAGTTTCTACTGAAAAAACAGGCCTTTAAAATTTTCAGAGATTCATTTACAGCTGAAGTCAGAATGATTCACCCCTTTTGAATTTATTTTTCTGTTTTAAATATTTCCCAAATGATGTTTAACAGAGCAAGGAAATGTTCACAGTATGTCTGATAATATTTTTTCTTCTGGAGAAAGTCTTATTTGTTTTATTTCGGCTAGAATAAAAGCAGTTTTTAATTTTTTAAACCCATTTTAAGGTCAATATTATTAGCCCCTTTAAGCTATATTTTTTTCAATAGTCTACAGAACAAACCATCATTATACAATAACTTGCCTAATTCCCCTAACCTGCCTAGTTAACCTAATTAACCTAGTTAAGCCTTTAAATGTCACTTTAAGCTGTATAGAAGTGTCTTGAAGAATATCTAGTCTAATATTATTTACTGTCATCATGACAAAGAGAAAATAAATCAGTTATTAGAGATGAGTTATTAACACTATTATGATTAGAAATGTGCTGAAGAAATCTGCTCTCTGATAAACAGAAATTGGGGGAAAAATAAATCAGGGGGGCTAATAAATCTGACTTCAGCTGTATATATAAACTCCTAATCCAGCTGAATCGTGAATTGTTTGAGATCTCAACTGATTTTAATTTTCTCGTTACTCCATTTGGAAGTTTTACTATTTACTATTTGTACTCTTTCTACACTGGCTCCCAGTTACATTCAGAATAGATTTTAAAGTATTACTACTGGTCTATAAATCACTAAATGGCCTAGGACAGGGGTGGGCAAACTTGGTCCTGGAGGGCCGATGTCCTGCACAGTTTAGCTCCAACTCTAATCAAACACACCTGCTTATAGATTTCTAGTGATCTTGAAGACACTGATTGGCATGTTCGGGTGTGTTTGATTAGTGTTGGAGCAAAACTGTGCAGGACACCGGCCCTCCAGGACAGCGTTTGCCCATCCCTGGCCTAGGATCTCAATACATTACAGAGATGCTCACTGAATACAAACCTAACAGAACACTCAGATATTTAGGATCATATAAACTAGAAACTCCAAGAGTTCAGTCAAAGCGGGGTGAATCGGACTTCAGCTACTAACAGCGCCCCCTGCTGCAGGAATCAGCTTCCAGAAATGATCAGATGTGCTCCAACATTAGACACATTCACATCCAGACTGAACACACATCTGTTTAGCTGTGCCTTTACTGAATGAGCACTGTGCTACGTCCGACAGATCGCACTATTATGTTTTTCTCTTCTTTTTCATTCTTTTATAACCTGTTTTAACATATTTTTATCTGTTTTTTATTATCTGTTTTTATTTTTTCTTACACTTGTCTTTTTATTCCTGTTTATGTAAAGCACTTTGAATTGTCACTGTGTATGAAATGTGCTACATAAATAAACTTGCCTTGCCTATTTTTGTTGTGCATTTTTGTCTTCTTTTTTTTCTTGTTCTTTTTAAAATATATATATTTTTAATGCTTCTTTAAATATAATAAATATATATATTAGAGATGTGAACATACACTGGTCTCACAGTTCGGTTATCATGATATAACGTAATATACTGTATCATGAATATCATGTCATTAATTCGGATCAATATGATATCTCAGTGCTTTCTAGGGATGCCACAATTCTTAATACAATATTGAACCATTCAGTACGACATCCACGGTTCAATACACGCTTGTGAATTGCGCTTTTTTTTGGTTTTAGGTTTAAATCATTTATGTGCGTTTTATTTATCTCCGAATAGACTGTTTGTGTGTGCCTGTAAGTCTACGAGCTGAGATGAGGAAACTCCTCCCCGCGAGTAAATATTCAATCACTATGCTCTAAAGTTAGGGGGCGCTCCACCATCATTCCACACTTTAACATGGCGAGCAGCAGTGAAGTGAGGCAGCAATACGAGGAAGCGTCGGTGTCTTTCAAATCCGCGGTGTGGGGACATTTCGGTTACACGTATAGACTAATCGAACAGAAACACTTCCAACATGACTGCACATCTGTGGCGCCATCACCCAGCAATATCACTCTCTGAAGGCAGAATAGCAGAGAACATAATAAAGACCTCCATAAAACAACAATCCCTCACTGAATCCTTCCAGCAAACAAACCCAACTGGTTCCGAAAGACACATAAAAATAACAAAGGCAGTGTTAAGTTTAGTTAAGATGGTTTATTTAGATTTACTGAAGTACAAATGTGTTTATTTGAAATGGTCAATTTCTGTTCATTATCTTCACATGCATGTTTATTTTCAAAATGTAGGAATTTGTTGTACATGGGCCACCAGCAGCTGAGAGATTTCAGTGTAATTTTTTTATTATACAATACACTAGGAACTAGTGTACCTTTCTTGGCTTTGAAGTAAAATAAAGGAGTATTGCAATAAATCATTTTTATTTGTTTCTCTTTCTTACTGTTCCTATTGCCTAAGCATAGAATAACAAAAAATAACACTTATGTGTTAAGCCATCAGAACCGAACCAAACCGAAAACAGTGTTAAAAAACTGAGGTATGTATTGCACCGTAAGCTAACTGTATTGTTGCATCCCTAGTGCTTTCCATACACAATTCTATATTTTTCTACACAACACAATAATTCTTGAATTAAAATGTTTTTAATATTTATATTTATACAGTACTTTATTTGTAATACAATTTTGTCCTTGAATAGACCATTTTGAGGGATGTAAACAAAAACAATGGTCCCAACATATTTCCTGTTTTACATTTTTTAATTTCAAAAGCTTCCGAGAATCCAAAAAGAGCCACATGTTGATAAATAATGTGATGATAGCTGTTTTAACATTAGGTTATGATTGAATTGCCTGTTGTTACTAGGGATGCACCGATCCCGATACTTGGATCGGGTATCGGTTCGATATCGCATATTTTTGCTGGATCGGGTATCGGCCTGCTGGTACCGATCCAAATCCGATCTTGCGCGTGCGCTGTGTTTTGTGTAATTTATAAGCCAACAAAAGCCACGAAGGAAGCCTATTATAAAGCATTAGAAAGTTGACAAGCAGACCTGCTATATCATAAATGTTTTGAAGCCATTTTATAGTTTAATGTGAAGCACAGATGAAGATTCACGTGGTTAAATTCATGTCCACTTCAGCGCTTCCCGCCGCTGCGCCTGTCAATCATTCTTCATTCATTCACAATTCAAGCTGCGTGTCGCGTTCATGACAGCACGAAAAACTTTCTCCAAGACTATTTGTTCTTGTTAGTTTAAATAATCAGTGTGGAAATGCATTTAGTTTTGCATTAAATGGGTTCATTTTGACCTGAAACATAGAGATCATTGCTGTTTCTAAATCACGCGCTGTGTCTGTTAGGGAGTAGGAGTACACTGGAGTAGGGTTAGCCAGCCTATTATCTCCGCTTCACACACAAAGTAGGCCTACGTGAAACTTTAAATTAGAAAAGGCTCAATAATCATTGGACATCCTCAACGCACTGATTTCTCCCCTTTGTGCTGCTGTTTTGGAAGTGTCCGTATACCGGAGGGCTGCGCGCTGTGTCTCAGTGATGCAAGCGCTTCATTCAGGCACTGGCTGCGCAGACGCGACATGCGCCGCTCCGTAAGATTATTCCTATAATAGGCTAAGTTTATGTTATTATGTTCCTTCCGCGAATGTTTGTTCCTTCTTATGTTTGTGCCGCGAAAAGTTTGTAAAGCCTGGCTCATTGTGGTTTAGTTGATTAAATTATTAAAAGTGAAAATGACGGCCCGGGGGCATGTGAATTGTCATTAACAGAAAAGTATTTAGCCTAATATAGGCTACTCTGAAACTGAATATTTCGCTGTAATTTTATATATATATATATTAACATTTTATTTAACAGACCAGTTTGTCAGATTGTGCACTAAAGCATATAAGCGGACCTTGTTTTGAACTTCACATCAAATATTCTTGTTTATTTAGTAGATAAATGACCAACAAAAATACATTAAACAAAACCAACAAATTATACCAAACGAAATTCGTTTAAAAAAGATAATTTTTCAGACAAAAAATTATTTTACAGACATGCTTTCAGTTTCTCCGTCTCACTATAGGCGAGGGAATGTTTATTAAGTAAAACTGGCCTCAGACGGTTTAGTTTAGTCTGCTTCAAACCTGCAGGAAAATATCAGGCTTTGCTAAAAGGCCGATTGTTTTACCAATGATTAGGGTAAATAGTGGTAGCCTATTACAGTTTTCAAAGAAAAATCTGAATATTAAAAAGGAAACATAAGCTGGACCACATCAGATCAATGTCATAATGAATGCTCAAATAATGTAGTCCATAGTTTATAGCAAGCATCATATTTAGTTAAATTGTGCCATCTGTCATCTACAGTAGCCCTATAGGTCTGTTATTATTACTGAAGAAGATATATTAGTTGAGTTAATCAGCAGAACTATAGAAACCATATTATGTTAATAAAAAAATAATAATAAAAAACAGCACAATATCCGGATCGGATCGGTATCGGCCGATACTCAGAATTTTAGTATCGAGATCGGATCGGTTTCAAAAAAATGGTATCGGTGCATCCCTAGTTGTTACAGTTATGAAATAGTTTGATAACAAGCAGGAAATGTTCATGGGCCAATGGCATGACCACATTGAAATGATCTATACAAGCAGTCAGATATATGAACTGCACCTTTAATTTGACCTCCTCAATAAAAACACTCTTTTTGAAATGTTTCAAACAAACTCGAATACAATCACAGAAGACAACATGAGCATTTACAGCAAATAAACTAATGTAAATATTATCCCCCTTTGCTTTCTGAGCATTGTCGAGCGTGTTCTTACATCCCTATGATTGGTCACAGTGTTCACACGCTTAACATAAAGGGCTACGACTGGCTCTAAAACTGTCAGAGTTGTTCACCGATGAGTGACATGGACACTGAAGTATGCACGTAATAAAGTGCACATTGCGCAGATATCACAACTGATACGTGATAGACGCCATGGAGAAAACTCAAGTATCACTTTCATAGCGATAGAGTTACCTTACAAAAATGCCAGCAGTTCAAAGATCCAAAGTGAGTAAGAGAGAACTTTAATTTTCTCCCTAGCAGTGAAATGGGGTCTCCTGGTTCTGCTGTTCTTCAGTGTCAGTGAAAGACTGTCCAGCAAACTCGCATGCAGTGAACTGTGCACAGTTGTCTGCTTTTTAAGTAGTTGGAGCATTTTAATTACTCGCCCTCGCATTGTTCCAATAGTAAGCACTGGTGCTAATCTATTAATGATCCGATACCGAATCGTACATGTCTGCATCGCAGTGCACCAAAGAAACAATTCATTTTGACACTCCTAATATTTATATTATTTTATATTTAAAGCTTTAGTATTTTTGTTCTTCTCTTTAACTGCTTAATTAAAATTAATTTTACTTTAGTTTCAGGACTTTTATTTTTCGGCTTAGTCCCTTTATTAATCAGGGGTCGCCACAGCGGAATGAACCACCAACTTATACAGCATATGTTTTACACAGCAGATGCCCTTCCAGCTGCAACCCATCACTGGGAAACACCCATACACTCATTCACACACGTACACTACAGACAATTTAGCTTACCTAATTCACCTATAGCATGTCTTTGGACTTGTGGGGGAAACCGGAGCACCCAGAGGAAACCCATGGCAACACGGGGAGAACATGCAAACTCCACACAGAAATGCCAACTGGCCCAGCAGAGACTCAAACCAGTGACCTTCTTGCTGTGAGGCGCTCGTACTACCCACTGCACCACCGTGGCACCCTGTTATACATTTTTTATGTTATTTTATACATATTTATATATTAATATATATTTATATTTTTTTAGTTTTAGTATTAATCTCTTTAATTGCTTAATTAAAATTCATTTTATTTTAGTTTTAGGACTTTTATTTAGAGTTTCTAATTGTTATTTGTACATATATACATTTTATATTACTTATTAAAGAATTATATTTTAGATTTATATTAATTTGCTAATATTAATTTTACTTAAAACTTTAAGTTTTAGTATTTTTGTTAAAATAATTTTCTTTTATTTAAAATAGCTTCTTTAAATGCTTCTTTGAAACTCATTTTTTGTTTAGTTTTATCCAAAAATGTTATACATGGATATTTTTTTTGTATTTTTGTGGATTTAAATAAAAAAAGTATTTCTTTAAAAGCTTCTTTAAAAATTTTTATTAAAGTTTTAGTACATATATGACTATTGATTTAATTATTTAATTAAATGTAATTATTTGTACATTTTTGAAACATGCATGACAATTTTAAACTAAAGTCAGTTCACAGCAGAGAGAAACATTTAAATCAATAGTATTCAATGAACAGCCCTTTGCCCCTGGTCTCATGTTGAGGTCAGAGATCAGAGGTCAGCGTGTGCACAGACTTACCCTGAGGCCAGCAGGTCACAGACGGGGTTCCAGGCGCAAATGAACACCTCAGACTCATGACCCCGCAAAACGGTGGCTTTACTGGGGGGAATCTGAGCCTCTTCCTCCACCTTCATCTCCACATCATCATCATCTGACACACAGAAGCAGAGTGTCACTTCAGCTGATCCATTCATAATGCACTGGGGGGCTGAGTAAAGTAAAACTTCTATTCTATTCTATTCCATTTCATTCTGTTTTATTACATTCTACTCCATTTCATTACATTCCTTTCCAATCCATTTCATTACATTTTATATAATTCTATTGCATTTCATTCCATTCTATTTAATTCTATTCTATTCCATTCTATTCTATTCCATTTCATTACATTCCTTTCCAATCCATTTCATTACATTTTATATAATTCTATTGCATTTCATTCCATTCTATTTAATTCTATTCTATTTCATTCCATTCTATTTAAATCTTTTCTATTCCATTCTGTTCTATTTAATTAAATTTCTATTTTTATTTATATGTATATATTCCATTCCATTGTATTCTATTTAATTCAATTTCATTCTATTCCATTCCATATTATTCTATATCAGTGGTCCTCAAGGCTGTGGACCGGTATCGGTCCGTGGATTAATTGGTACCGGGCAGCACAAGAAATCATTAATTGCTTCAGTTTTATTTATTATCTGAGTCTGAACGGCCTTTTATTTTGAAAAATTAGCATATTCACTAGCTTCACATGTCGGTCACTTAAGCGCCCAAATTAAACTCACAAGCAGCAAAATGAGTAAGACACAGACGACTTTGGAAAGTCTCTTTGCTAAGGGGAAAATGCCCAAGGACCCGTGAACTGCGTGACACACTCACGCCTTCCAGATGCACCAGTTGAATGAATGCCTTGAGGAGCGCACCGCGAGTCACGTGACAAGAACTGACCGTTCAGCTTGTATGGAATATACACATTTCGGTAGACTAATTACCTTAGATAAACACAGAACACCCAAACACGACAGTGCTTTGTAATTTGTAATTAAACTTGTATCAGAGTGACAGCTTGTCGTCCTTTGAGAAAACGATTCTTCCCTTAGCAAGCTATGAACCTCTGACCACCCAACACCAGCTCCAAATCCCAAGGTTCATTCTTCCATGGCGGGGCTCCACACCAAAATTCATCCCGCCATGGCTGCATTACAGCTTCTCATTCAAAACATTCAGTTGTTGCTGGGGGTTTTTTAATAGCAGGTTATAGTTGAACTAAAACGTATTAAAATCATACCTGTCAACATTGGCATGTGAAAATAAGGAATATTATTGAGGCCAGCAAACACGACGTAGCTTTCAGTGATGAACACAGTTTCCATAATTATACTTTATTTATAGATAAAGGTCTGTGGCTCTGCATACAATGACTTTATCTTGCTGGAGTTTATAGCCATTTCACTTTACTTCAGGATGCATTAATGCCGCTCTGTAGGTCTATTGGAGACATTCATAAATATTCCTAGCAAATCTAATAAATGTTGGAGACATAAACGCACTAAATCGCACTTCAGCAGCGTTTATTTGAGAGCGCACAAGAAAATCTGCGCTTGAGCAGTGTATATTTGAGGGTGTGCAAGAAGTTTTGTGCACGAACAAAAGAAATCGGCGCACAAGCAGAGATTCACATGCTCGTACAGTATTTACATGAATGTGATCTCGACTAATACTGCGCTCACGACATTTGTCATTAAAATAACGCCACAGGTAGTTGGAAGATCTGTGTAAAACACCTGCCGCCACAGCTGGAAAACATCCTAGAGGAAACAATGCATTCTATTTCATTCCATTCCATTCTATTCTATTCCATTTCATTGTATTCTATTCTTTTCATTCCATTCCATTCTATTCTATTTCATTCCATTCCATTCTATTCTATTCTATTCTATTTCATTTCATTGTATTCTATTCATTCAATTCCATTTCTTTGATGTGTTTGTGTCAGATGTGTGCCGTACTGTGTGTGTGTGTGCCGTTCTGGTCTCCGTTGACAGGTGTTTCTCCATTCCTGTTAGTGAGTGATGGAGCAGCGCTGCTATTGCTGGAGCTGGAGCCCTGATGCTGATGCTGGGAGAGTTTATCCCTGAAGGCCTGCTGTCTGGAGTGAACCACATCCGGCATCACAGCATCAATGAGAGACAGAGACTCGATCGGCCGGCCGTCAAACACTGTGCCATCCTGAAACACACACAAAAATACAGTCAAACACTACACTAGAGTCAGAAACCATCTATAATCACAACACTAACACCTCACCCAGAGCTGAATATCATGTAGAAAGCTTGAATTTTATTAACTATTCCACTTGTCTTTGGTCATATTAAACAATGTGTAACTCACAAAAGGCTATTTCTAAGCCATTTATTTATATATATATTAGTGGTGGGCTGTTATCGGCGTTAACGTGCTGCGTTAAGGTGAGACTCTTATGGCGCGATAAAAAAAATATCGCCGTTAATCTATTCTCAAAGTTGGGTGGGAGCTGGGTCTATTCTACTCAAGCTATGAGGACTTTCACCTTGATAGTTTAGCACGGATGTATACCTGACCGGTGAGCTGTCTGACAAAAAAGTGCCCTTCTGAATCAAATCAGCAGGCTGCCTGACTCTAACTGCAGTTCGGCAGATTCACTTTAACTCACGAACATTTCATTCATGCCTTCGTGACAAACTGGGGTATTAGACGCAAATAAATGAGTAAGGACAGGTGAGAGTGTTATGGAATTTAATAACGCACGCCGAATGAGAAGAAAAAAAACTTCCGCATTTTGTGATGTGTGTGTGTGTGTGTGCGTCTGTGTGTTTGTGTGTGTGTGTGTGTGTGTGTGTGTGTGTTTGTGCGTCTGTGTGTCTCTGTCTGTGTGCGGTCCTTTACTGACAGCCGCCTGTGTGGATCTTGTCGGAAAATTTGTCGAAAAGTCCTACATGACGGGAATAATGTCAGTATTGCCACTAATATCTGCATACTCCACGTCTCAATTCCATTTCAGTTCAGTTATGACTTTAGTTGCATTAAGGTCATCAAAATCGCCGTTTACATGCTAGACTCTTAATCAAAGTATTGTTTTAATCATATTAAATCGTATTAAAGTATTGTTGCCCATGTAAACATACTCAATGTTTGACACCGTCAGGGCTCTGTGAACTTGCCTTTGCGAAGCAGCATTTTCTGTATGTACCTACACCAAAAGCAAGTATGAAATCACTGTTTGGAGCTTATGTAGGCCTACAGCTCAACATTTATGTTTACCTGAATAAAGTTAGTAAACACAAGCACATCTTATTGAACATCATTTATTTTCATCACCAATTATCACAGTAGAACAGTTTCTCAAGCAGTTTGTGATGCATTTTGGAAACAGGAGATGAGCCCCTGGTCTAATGCGCCTCCTGGCTTGAGAAACCCGTTCTCAAAGACTTATTATTTGGGCAGCACACATATTCTGAATGCCTTCAGCAGAATTCAAATGAGCCATTTAATCTAGATTAATATAAATTAATCCTAAAATTAATCTAGATTTAAAAAATGTATCTATGCCCACCTATAATATATATGTATATATCAGTCATCCAGCAAGAGTTACTGTAGTAAATTAAAACAAAATTTAAAATGTATATTTATTCATTCAATCATTTTCCTTTGGCTTAGTCCCTTTATTAATCAGGGGTCGCCACAGTGGAATGAACCGCCAACTTATCCAGCATATGTATTACACAGCAGATGCCCTTCCTGCTGCAACCCATCACTGGGAAACACCCATACACACTCATTTACACACACACACTCATACACTGCGGCCACTTTAGTTTATCAATTCCCCTATAGCGCATGTGTTTGGACTGTGGGGGAAACCGGAGCACCCAGAGGAAACCCACGCCAAGACGGGGAGAACATGCAAACTCCACACAGAAATGCCAACTGACCCAGCTGGGACTCAAACCACTGAGCCACCGTGCCACCCTAAAATGTATACATTACTTAATAAAAATATCAGCTAGTTTATGACAAAAATAACATAAACATAATAAATTATAAGCTTTATTAATGAATGTTAGTTAAAGCATTAGTTAACATGATTAACACATCTCTTACCTAATCTTAATTCTAATGCATCTCTTTACATTAACAGTTTAATTTGTTCATGTTTACTTACTAATACACTAATGCAAGGTTTCCGCTACATTCATTCATCCGTGGCGGGCCGCCATGCCAAAATTCATCCCGCCACGGCTACATTAAAACTTCTCATTTATAATCGCACTAAAACATATTAAAAGGTAAGTGAATTATAACAGTGCAAACATTTCTGTAACCGTAGTGCTGTGCGCTATTTGTTCAACCCTTTAAGGTGACATGCTGACTGACTGACTGACAGGTGTGTGATGCGTGGGGCGCCAGCAAACACGGCGTAGCTTTCAGTTAAGATGAACACAGTTTCCATAAGTATACTTATCTTTCTGGAGTTTATAGCCGTTTCACTTTACTTCAGGACGCGTTAATGTCGGAAAACGCACAAAAACGGACTAAATCGCACTTCAGCAGCGCTTACTGGAGAGCGCACGAGAAGATCTGCACTTGAGCATGTAAATTTGAGTGCGTGCAAGAAGTTTTGTGAGAAAAGCACAAGCAATAAAAGAGGAAATCGGCGCGCAAGCAAAGAGATTCGCATGCTCATATTACATGAATGCGTTCTCGAATTGTAATACTGCGTGTAATATTTGTCTTTGAAATAGTTGGCAGATCTGTGTAAAAAAAAAAGCCTGCCGCCACAGCTGGGAAAAATCCTAGAGGAAACACTGCTAATGTATTTGTTAGTGCAGAGGTGGGCAAACTACGGCCCGTGGGTCATATGCGGCCCGCTAAACTCTTTCATCCGGCCCGCGAGGGAGTTTTTAAAATGCTGCTTCAGAGTAATGGTTTGGTTTCAGAATTAGTAAATTAATGATGCAATACAAGTGAACGCCATTTGATGGCAGTATTGCACGCGGCACAGTTAGCGCAACCAGTAAAATTAGAACACACTCTCGCATATTAAAATACACTCGACCGTTAATGACTGAAAATGAGTGAGGCAAAAAAAAGAAAAATTGACTCTGAATGTCGTGTGTTTAAGGAAGAATGGACAACAAAATACTTCTTCACCAATATCAGACAGAAAGCGGTATGTCTAATATGCCAAGAAAGCTGTTTTTAAAGACTAGAACCTAAGTCAGCATTTTTCACGCAAACATTCAAATTATTTTTAATGTGTTAATATGAGATTTTTTCTATCAGACAATATCTTTTCTCTTCACCACTGTAAAATTATTACATTATTATTATTATTATATTTTATAAGGGATTATTTTATTGTTTTATGATGATTGATAAGTAAATATAAATAGCAGTGCAAATATTTGACTTGTAAATATGACTCAATAATAACTATGAAAAAAATGTGTGTTAATGTGACACGTTTCTGTCCGATGTTACATGTTCCATGCATACTGCCACCATAAATAAAAGGATTTGACATGTGGCCCTTTACTTGGTTTGCAAAACTTGATGTGGCCCTCGGGTCTAAAAAGTTTGCCCACCACTGTGTTAGTGGATTAGATGACCTGATCTAACAATGAACAACACATTTGGTCAACTTCAGCAATGTTAAATGCTTGTTAGTGTACGCTTAAAAATACAGTAGTGTGTTAGTTAATGCGTTAGTAAACGTGAATGAACAATGACTGGGGTTAATGAAAGGTTTGAGTGGTTAATTGATTCCTGACCTCATTGATGCTGATCTCAGCCTCCACATACTGAAGGCCTTTCTGCAGTACAGAGATGAGTGCAGCAGGGGGCACCAGAGTCCCATTTATATTAGACTGACTGATGTGACTCTCAATGCCGAATGTGAACGCAGAGTGAGAGAAACCTGCAACACACACACACACACACACACACACACACACACACACACACACACACACACACACACACACACACACACACACTTGTAGGGATGTTCTATAGGTTTCCATGTGTTTTATATTGTATATTTATAAGGTTTTGAAAAATGAGCACATGGCCTGTATCTGTATCCATGATGACATTACACAAATTGGTGTTCTTATGACACTAAAGCATGCACACACACACAAAAAACACACGCATACACACAATGCAAACAATCACCCCACACAGATACACACACAAAACACAAGCACACAAACAGCAGGCACACACAACACACACAAACAACACACAGATGCACACAATGCAAACAAACACCACACACAGACACACAAACAAACAACACATAGATACACACACATGCACGCACACACACATCGCAAACAAACAGCCCACATGCATACACACAATGCAAACAGCACACACAAACAACATGCACACCAACAGCACACATACACAAACATGCGCAGAGGAACAACACAAACTTACACCCACATTCACAAATGCATGTACACACACAATGCAAACAAACACCAAACACGCACACAAACACAGAGCACAGACACACACGTGTGCAAACACACACACACACAAAACGCACTTACACCCACTACACAAACGCATGTACACAGACACACAAACATTACAGATACACACACATTCATGCACACGCACACAATGCAAACAAACACCACACACATGCACACAACGCACACTTGATAGAGTGAATGTGTGATACTACAACTACATCATACATCATGTGCTGTTGTGCGTCTGTAAGCCGTCAGTGTTCACACACACACACACACTTGTGAGTGTTTACCTGACTCCTGCAGATACCTGTAGACCAGAAAGTTGACTTCATCACTGGTAATGCTCATCTTAGCTCACCTCGGAGGACGAGCGGCGCTGGAGCTCACGATCGCCCCCTGCAGGACACAAACACTACAGTTTCATTCATTTATTATAACCAAATGAGCAATTCAAAGTATAAGGACTCATTTCTTCAGAGCAACGTCATTTAGGGTCATTTATAAAGTTACGAGAACAACAGACAAATCTGTGCGACAGAGTACTGAAATTAAAATTGGTGTAAGCAATTATGTTTGGCTTTTGACACATTATTTAAAATATGTGGCTAAGAAATAGCTAATAACTTAAAAATACAACTACAAAATAATACCAAGGAGTAAAAAAAAATTTCAAGAGCATAGCAGTCATAATAAAGTAATGACACCGACAAACATAACCCACAAAACCAAAACAACCCAACTCACAAACAGGAAGCTTAGACTCATAAGGTCACATGTTATTGTTCATCTTATTTTCAGGTCATCTGAGGATAAATAAATGCTAACAAGTCAGTCTCTCAGTTTTACAGTCTAAACAAAGCCTGATTAGCAGGTATTAGCGAATACTTGATAAATGCCAACTGAATTAAGATCATTTAACAAATTAAATCTCTGCTGATAAACCAGATATATTGGAGATTATCACACTGCAGTATAATTCACCTTTGTTTCTTTGTGACTGACTGACAGTGGTGTAAAGTAATTACAAATACTCAAACTTCTGTAATTGAGTAGTTTTTCTCAGGAATTGTACTTTACTAAGTAGTTTTATAAATGTGCACTTTAACTTTCCCTTGAGTACATTTTTACTGCAGTATCTGTACTTTTACTCCACTATTTTCCTTCAACCTGCTGTCACTACTTTATTTTTATCTTGTCTATGGGGATTAGAAAAATCAGTCCTGAGATTTCTGTCCAATCAAATCGCACATACCGTAGAAGGTAAATCACATCATAATGAACTACCTCAAGACACGGGCGATTTATAATTGCAGCAAACTGTCTGGAAGCATTAAAAATGTCCATGAAGATGTTCAAAATCTTTACACGCATTGACCCAGAGACTGTTTAGATGCATGTCACTGATGAGTAGATGACGGATGTTTACTGTATGATACTGAAATGGCCTTAGGCACCCAGCAGGCACAGGAGATCAACATGACGTCAGATTGACGCTGTACCCCAACGTCGTGGGATGTTGGATTTTGTTTGGAAGTGAAAATCAGGTTGATATCAGAACCCAACATCAGGCTGGCGTCAATGTCCAACCTAAAATCAACCAAATATCAACGTATAATGATGTTGCAGTTTGACGTTACCACTGACGTCTATCAGATGTTGGATTTTAGTTGCCATACCTGACGAATAAATGTCAGTATTTGACGTCAATATGACGTTTGTTTAAGACGTTGGCTCGACGTTGGATTTTGGTCACTTTCTAACAACCTAAAATCAACCAAATATTAACGTCATTTGCCACCATTATTGGTCATCAAAATAAGATTGTCCTTAGACGCTGGCTAGACATTTAATTTTGGTCACCTGATATCAGAGATGTATAAAGTACTAGAGACCCAGACTTAAGTAAAAGTACAAGTGCTCTATCAGAAAAGTGACTTGAGTAGAAGTTGAAGTGCTCTTTAAACACAATACTTAAGTGGAAGTACTAAAGTATTCAACATTTTTTGTACTTAGGTATTGCAAGTAGTTTATTTAAAAATTTACTACTCAAGTACTGAAAGTAAAAGTAAAAATAAAAAAGCAGTCAAAAGACATATTGTTTTGTTTATTTTAATTATATTTTTGGGGGCACAGGATTAAGCAGAACAAAAAGAACCATGGTTTACGATTTATAATATAAATATATATATATGATGTGTCAAAAACACCATTCAGCGTGACAGCCCTTATGATAGACAGTTAACGTTGTGTGAACATTGCAGCATGATATGAACCGTGGGTAGCTAACGGTAGTTAACTTATCTAGCTCTTATGGATAGCTCAAACTGCTGTTTTGTGTATTATATTATCTTTAACTTGACATGTTTCTTCAAATCCGACGGTAGAGTATGCACTTCATTCTACATGAACTGTCTTTCACGCCGACAAATGCAAACATTGGCTCTAAATAGGGTCATGGGTGGTCTTTTTCCTCATAGCCACGAACAGCTGAAAGTGAAGGAGTTGAAGGTGGAATTTCTGGGGTTTCCATGTCTACAACAAACTAAAGTGCTCTCAATGCAGGCAGGCAGCACTGTCTTCTTTGATCGTCTGATCAATGAATGATTGATTCGTAACATTTTTATAATTGTAACGAGTAACTATGCAACTCATAAAAAATCTACTGGAGTAAAAGTATTAAGCTCATCGAAAATATGTACTGAAGTAAAAGTAGAAGTAGGAGAAAAAAACAATACTCCAGTAGAGTACAGATACAGCCTTTTAGTACTTAAGTACAGTAGTGAAGTAGTTCTACTTCGTTACTATACATCTCTGCCTGATATCACAACCTAAATCTAACCTAATATTAACGTCATATGACGTTGTGTGCCTGTTGGGCAATCACTAAATGCACTACAGAATGTTACGTTTACACATCCACAAAATGTGAAAGCATCAGCTATTTAAAGTGTAATACTCACTACTCTTGAGTACTTTTAAAAGGGCTACTTTTTACTCATACTTTGAGTAATATTTACAACAGATACTTTACTTGCACTACATTTTTAGACAAGTAATGGTACTTTTACTGGAGTATGATATTGTAGTACTCTTTCCACTACTACTGATTGACAAGTAATACATCAAGGTCGTTATTTGCAGTAATTTTTGCTATATTTATTTCAGAAACAATCTAGAAAGTTGTTGAATCTAATGCAGATACATAAACGTCAGTGGTCAAACTACACATCTAAGAGTTTCTCCATAAAAAAACTGAAAGTAATGATGAAGGTTAATAATATGTAAATAAAAAAAATATAACTAAATAACCGAAATGAGAATTATAAATGAAGTACATATGAATAAATGAATGTCATAATGGTCTCATATAACCAAATAAAGAATTGTTTCAGACAATGACAAATTATCTAATACAACAGTGTTTCTCAACCACGTTCCTGGAGGCCCACCATATACAGGGAGTGCAGAATTATTAGGCAAGTTGTATTTTTGAGGATTAATTTTATTATTGAACAACAACCATGTTCTCAATGAACCCAAAAAACTCATTAATATCAAAGCTGAATATTTCTGGAAGTAGTTTTTAGTTTGAGCTATTTTAGGAGGATATCTGTGTGTGCAGGTGACTATTACTGTGCAGAATTATTAGGCAACTTAACAAAAAACAAATATATACCCATTTCAATGATTTATTTTCACCAGTGAAACCAATATAACATCTCAACATTCACAAATATACATTTCTGACATTCAAAAACAAAACAAAAACAAATCAGTGACCAATATAGCCACCTTTCTTTGCAAGGACACTCAAAAGCCTGCCATCCATGGTGAACAGATCAAAACACTAACAGAATCCATCAACATTGCGTGCAGCAGCAACCACAGCCTGCCAGACACTGTTCAGAGAGGTGTACTGTTTTCCCTCCTTGTAAATCTCACATTTGATGATGGACCACAGGTTCTCTATGGGGTTCAGCTCAGGTGAACAAGGAGGCCATGTCATTAGTTTTTCTTCTTTTAGACCCTTTCTTGCCAGCCATGCTGTGGAGTACTTGGACGCGTGTGATGGAGCATTGTCCTGCATGAAAATCATGTTTTTCTGGAAGAATGCAGACTTCTTCCTGTACCACTGCTTGAAGGTGTCTTCCAGAAACTGGCAGTAGGACTGGGAGTTGAGCTTGACTCCATCCTCAACCCGAAAAGGCCCCACAAGCTCATCTTTGATGATACCAGTCCAAACCAGTACTCCACCTCCACCTTGCTGGCGTCTGAGTCGGACTGGAGCTCTCTGCCCTTTACCGATCCAGCCACGGGCCCATCAAGACTCAGTCTCATTTCATCAGTCCATAAAACCTTAGAAAAATCAGTCTTGAGATATTTCTTGGCCCAGTGTTGACGTTTCAGCTTGTGTGTCTTGTTCAGTGGTGGTGGTTTTTCAGCTTTCTTACCTTGGCCATGTCTCTGAGTATTGCACACCTTGTGCTTTTGGGCACTCCAGTGATGTTGCAGCTCTGAAATATGGCAAAACTGGTGGCAAGTGGCATCTTGGCAGCTGCACGCTTGACTTTTCTCAGTTCATGGGTAGTTATTTTGCACCTTGGTTTTTCCAGACGCTTCTTGCGACCCTGTTGACTATTTTGAATGAAACGCTTGATTGTTGGATGATCACGCTTCAGAAGCTTGGCAATTTTAAGAGTGCTGCATCCCTCTGCAAGATATCTCACTATTTTTGACTTTTCGGAGCCTGTCAAGTCCTTCTTTTGACCCATTTTGCCAAAGGAAAGGAAGTTGCCTAATAATTATGCACACCTGATATAGGGTGTTGATGTCATTAGACCACACCCCTTCTCATTACAGAGATGCACATCACCTAATATGCTTAATTGGTAGTAGGCTTTCAAGCCTATACAGCTTGGAGAAAGACAACATGCATAAAGAGGATGATGTGCTCAAAATACTCATTTGCCTAATAATTCTGCACTGCCTGTAGTATTAACAGCATACTGCACTCTAGGCTGGTTTTAACAGTAGACGGCGCTCTAGGCTAGATTTAACAGCAGATGGCGCTCTAGGTTAGTTTCAACAGCAGACGGCGCTCTAGGCTAGTTTTAACAGCAGATGGTGCGCTAGGTTAGTTTCAACAGCAGACGGCGCTCTAGGCTAGTTTTAACAGCAGACGGCACTCTAGGCTACTTTTAACAACAGACGGCGCTCTAGGCTAGTTTTAACAGCAGACGGCGCTCTAGGCTAGTTTTAACAGCAGACGGCGCTCTAGGCTAGTTTTAACAGCAGACGGCGCTCTAGGCTAGTTTTAACAGCAGATGGCGCTCTAGGCTAGTTTTAACAGCAGATGGCGCTCTAGGCTAGATTTAACAGCAGGTGGCGCTCTAGGCTAGTTTTAACAGCAGATGGCGTTCTAGGCTAGTTTTAACAGCAGATGGCGCTCTAGGCTAGTTTTAACAGCAGATGGCGCTCTAGGCTAGATTTAACAGCAGGTGGCGCTCTAGGCTGGTTTTAACAGCAGATGGCGCTCTAGGCTAGATTTAACAGCAGATGGCGCTCTAGGCTAGATTTAACAGCAGATGGCGCTCTAGGCTAGTTTTAACAGCAGATGGCGCTCTAGGCTAGATTTAACAGCAGATGGCGCTCTAGGCTAGTTTTAACAGCAGACGGCGCTCTAGGCTAGATTTAACAGAAGACGGCACTCTAGGCTAGTTTTAACAGCAGATAGCACTCTAGGCTAGATTTAACAGCAGATGGCACTCTAGGCTAGTTTTAACAGCAGATGGCACTCTAGGCTTGTTTTAACAGCAGATGGCACTCTAGGCTAGATTTAACAGCAGATGGCACTCTAGGCTAGTTTTAACAGCAGATGGCACTCTAGGCTAGATTTAACAGCAGATGGTGCTCTAGGCTAGTTTTAACAGCAGACGGCGCTCTAGGCTAGTTTTAACAGCAGACGGCGCTCTAGGCTAGTTTTAACAGCAGACGGCGCTCTAGGCTAGTTTTAACAGCAGACGGCGCTCTAGGCTAGATTTAACAGAAGACGGCGCTCTAGGCTAGATTTAACAGCAGATGGCGCTCTAGGCTAGATTTAACAGCAGATGGCGCTCTAGGCTAGATTTAACAGCAGATGGCGCTCTAGGCTACTTTTAACAGCAGATGGCGCTCTAGGCTACTTTTAACAGCAGATGGCGCTCTAGGCTACTTTTAACAGCAGATGGCGCTCTAGGCTAGATTTAACAGCAGATGGCGCTCTAGGCTAGTTTTAACAGCAGATGGATTTTTTATTTATACATTTTTCGAATACATTACTAAAGAAAACAAGAACTCCTAGAATTCTTAAGTTTCCCATGATGCTCTAGTGTTTTAGTTTCTCTTCTTTTCCATGGCCTCTGACTGTATGTCCAGTGCACTTATCTTCATTGCACACTACAGAGGGCCTGCAAATCCTGACACTGTCCCCTGTGCTGAGCCTTTCTGTGGACATCAGTGTAATTAGTGACTCTCTTCTGACATGTGGATTAGCAGGAGTTCAGCAAGTTCCCATGATCAGTTCATACAGATCAGCTTTTCATATCCTACAGGCTGTTTGTGTCGACTAATAAACTGAAGCAAATCCAACAACACATACATTAAAGGGCACCTATTATGAAAAAATGACTTTTATAAGGGGTTTAACCCCAGCTGTGTGTCAGCAGTGTGTGAATATCTCCAGCCTCTAATGGTGAACATGAATTAATTGTATTTGCTATAATCAGACTTGATATAATCAGTCTGCAGAAACACTTTGATTGACATTCTCCCTTTATACGTGTCATTAGAGGGGGAAAGCCCCGCCCACTAGTGGCCATCTCTCCCTCATTAGCATAAACAGCAGCCCTGAGTGAGAAGCAGCCGTCTGTCCATTAGGCATTAGAGTGTTTGAGCTGCTGAAGATAATGTCAGCATAGACTAAGAGGATTATAGATGTGGAGTTTTAGATGAAGCACAAATGAACAGCGACAGGAGTCTCCATAGACTTACAGAAGCATGAAGCACACACAGGGCTGAGCCTGGTCAAACTAACCTAGAGCGCCTCCTGCTGTTGGCAGTGGTGTAAGTGAGGCCAGCAGGGGGCGCTCAGCCTAGAGAACCAACTACTGATAAAACTAGCCTAGACTCTCCAGCACTGTCTATAGTGTTAAAACTAGCCTTAAGCGCTGTCTACTGTTAAAACTAGCCTAGAGTACCATTTAAAACTAACCTACAGCGCCGCCTGCTGTTAAAACTAGCCTAGAGCGCCGTCTTCTGTTAAAACTAGACTAGAGCGCCGTCTACTGTTAAAACTAGCCTAGAGCGCCGTCTACTCTTAAAACTAGCCTAGAGCGCCGTCTGCTGTTAAAACTAGCCTAGAGCGCAGTCTGCTGTTAAAACTAGCCTAGAGCGCCGTCTACTGTTAAAACTAGCCTAGAGCGCCGTCTACTGTTAAAACTAGCCTAGAGCGCCGTCTTCTGTTAAAACTAGACTAGAGCGCCGTCTACTGTTAAAACTAGCCTAGAGCGCCGTCTTCTGTTAAAACTAGCCTAGAGCGCCGTCTACTGTTAAAACTAGCCTAGAGCGCCGTCTTCTGTTAAAACTAGCCTAGAGCGCCGTCTTCTGTTTAAACTAGCCTAGAGCGCCGTCTTCTGTTAAAACTAGACTAGAGCGCCGTCTACTGTTAAAACTAGCCTAGAGCGCCGTCTACTGTTAAAACTAGACTACAGCGCCGTCTTCTGTTAAAACTAGCCTAGAGCGCCGTCTTCTGTTAAAACTAGCCTAGAACGCCGTCTACTGTTAAAACTAGACTAGAGCGCCGTCTACTGTTAAAACTAGCTTAGAGCGCCGTCTTCTGTTAAAACTAGCCTAGAGCGCCGTCTTCTGTTAAAACTAGCCTAGAGCGCCGTCTACTGTTAAAACTAGCCTAGAGCGCCGTCTTCTGTTAAAACTAGCCTAGAGCGCCGTCTTCTGTTAAAACTAGACTAGAGCGCCGTCTTCTGTTAAAACTAGCCTAGAGCGCCGTCTTCTGTTAAAACTAGACTAGAGCGCCGTCTTCTGTTAAAACTAGCCTAGAGCGCCGTCTTCTGTTAAAACTAGCCTAGAGCGCCGTCTTCTGTTAAAACTAGCCTAGAGCGCCGTCTTCTGTTAAAACTAGCCTAGAGCGCCGTCTACTGTTAAAACTAGCCTAGAGCGCCGTCTTCTGTTAAAACTAGCCTAGAGCGCCGTCTTCTGTTAAAACTAGCCTAGAGCGCCGTCTTCTGTTAAAACTAGCCTAGAGCGCCGTCTACTGTTAAAACTAGCCTAGAGCGCCGTCTTCTGTTAAAACTAGCCTAGAGCGCCGTCTTCTGTTAAAACTAGCCTAGAGCGCCGTCTTCTGTTAAAACTAGCCTAGAGCGCCGTCTTCTGTTAAAACTAGACTAGAGCGCCGTCTTCTGTTAAAACTAGACTAGAGCGCCGTCTTCTGTTAAAACTAGACTAGAGCGCCGTCTTCTGTTAAAACTAGCCTAGTAGCTGTTTCAATTCAGCTACTGCAAATATATTTATATTAAAGATAATATGTACAATATATATTATTATAAAATGAATAATGTCTTGGGGGTGGCGCAGTAAGTAGTGCTGTCGCCTCACAGCAAGAAAGTCGCTGGTTCAAGCCTCGGCTGGGTCAATTGGCGTTTCTGTGTGGAGTTTGCATGTTCTCCCTGTGTTTATTAACTTAACAATAACTCCCTATTTCTGCTGCCCAGTGTGAAAGATACTTTTTTAGCTCAAAACTGGATCAAAAATTGAACAAGAAGCTTTCTAGGCATGTCCACAACTGAAGACTTGATTCAGATCAGTTTAGAGAGGCCTTCATTACAGCAATTTGATCCCAGTCCTGCTGTGGACTGCTAGCTAATCTCCAGACAGCTTAAATTCATTCATTTTCTTTTCGGTTTGGTCCCTTTATTAATTAGGGGTCACCACAGCGGAATGAACCGCCAGCTTATCCAGCACAGCGGATCCCCTTCCAGCTGCAACGCATCACTAGGAAACATTCATACATACTCATTCACACACAGGGACAATTTAGCTTACCCAATTTACCTGTACATAGGGCTGGACGATTTGGCAAAAATTTATATCACAATATATTTTTTTATTTATCGATACGATATAATTCCGATATCAATATGGACAATATTAAAAAGAAAGGAAAAACTGCCAAGAACGCACACAATGGATGTCTGTACCTACAAATGTCTGCAAAGTGAATTTGTAAAGTCGATAATACCTCCAGACTCTTATAACTTTTTTTTTTAAATAAAAACAGCACAAAAAAAATTTGTTCACTTTTTATTTGTATTTAGCCTTTACAAACAGGAAATGTGAAATAAACTATCCAATAAATAAAACTCTCAGACTCAGCTTATAATATATAGACAGTTTGTGGGGGTTAGCTTGACCAACGGGATCAACAGAAACTTTTATCAGTGTTTTTTTTTTGTATATGCTGAATATTTAACAATCAAAATAATACCAAAATCTTACAATTATGACATCCACATCGTAAAAAAACATAGAAAAAGAATAATAATTATAATAATAAAAAAATCATAAAGAGTAAAGGCTACATTAATATCTGCAATAGAAGAGTTGTTTGAGGATATTCATAATTCTAATTGCTTTTCATCTTGAACGTCCTTTAAGGGTTTTATCTGTCTATTTATATTTGTGTATGTAATTACCTAATTAAATTAAAAGGTTTAACATAAATATATCTTTATATAACACGTTTTCATTATTTAACAGATTTAATAGCTCTATTGATCACATTCTTTCTACTTCATCAGCTTTGCAATAACCTGATTCCTGATCAATATGTTTGTGAGTTTTATTTTGTAAGTGCGCGAGTGCTATATGCCAGCATGCAGCGAGTTTGTGTATGTGAGTGTTAATTTGGGTGTTTATGCAAGGATCGAGTTTGTTTGTGCGTGTGTTAATGTGGGAGTATATGCAAGGATCGGCGAGTTTATATGCATATGTGGGTGTATGCATGCATCAAGTTTGTATGTATATGCGCAAATTTCATACATGTTTTGAACATTCAATTGTATAGGTGTATATGCGAGTGATTTATAGGTGTGTATGCACGTGTTGATAAGCGAAGTGAGGCCACAGGTTGGCTTAAACTTTTATGTTGCCTCATCTTCTAACTCTCTCAGGTCAGTAAAGTTAGCAACAGATTCGCAGATTCGTATTTTCCGGATCAATAACTCATGACCGAAACATTGTTCCTACACAGTACAGTTATTGAATATGTTTGATAATACAAATTCATAAAAAATGTCCGAAACAGTTTTTTGGAAAAATAAGTGTTGTAGTCTAACCAGCAGGACAGCAGTGACGTGTGATCCGAATTTGGTGAGAGTACAGTAATTTACAGTACAGTTATTGAATATGTTTGATAATAAAAATTCATAAAAAATATACAAAATAGTTTTTCAGAAAAATAAGTGTTGTAGTCTAACCAGCAGGACAGCAGTGACGTGTGATCTGAGTTTGATGGCAGTATAATGAGTTAGAGGTAAGTTCTTGACAGCTTTTGTAGTACTGTTTTTTGCGTTTTGCTCTTTGTTGACGGTCCCTAAGGATCGGTCTCTTTGCCGCCTGCGCATAGAGATCAATATAATGCGTCCAGCGTGTAGGAAAGCTCATTTTTAGGAAAATAAGGTTGTAGGTGGTTGTATACATTGCGACAGTTGAGAAAATGTGCTATTTGTGTAGGAACAATGTTTCGGTCATGAGTTATTGATCCGGAAAATACGAATCTGCGAATCTGTTGCTAACTTTACTGAACTCTGACTCTCAGTATGTTTTATGGGGTGGAACTGCTTCAAATGGTGAAACAGATTTGATGTGTTGCCGCCGCTAGTCAGCTACACTCTCTGGCACACTTTGCAGAGCACCGAAACTAAGTTTATCGGAACTTAAAAAGCCGAACCACTTCCACACCACTGCATTAGTCTTTGCTTTCTTATCAACTATTTGGTCTCCATTCTTACTTGTGGAAGCTTGTTCATTCGCATCTGTATTCAGAGCACTCATTTTGTAGCTAAAACTTTCTGCGGCGCAGCTTAACCACCTGCTGTGCTGAGCGCTGGCAGCGTGTCTGTGTTGTTCGTCATCACGTAAGTGAGATCAGATCACGCTCTTTCTGACGGCTGAGCACTGAATGTCATTCAGTGACAAGTGATACATGTATAAGATCTTATATAAATAATAAATATATATTTATATATATGCAAATTTATATCGAAATATCGGAAATGGGTTTAAAAATCATATCATCGTTATTGAAAAAAATCCTATCGCGAAATATATTGATATCGAATTATTGTCCAGCCCTACCTGTACCGCATGTGTTTGGACTTGTGGGGGAAACCGGAGCACCCGGAGAAACTCCACACAGAAACGCCAACTGACCCAGCTGAGGCTTGAACCAGTGACCTTCTTGCTGTGAGGCGAATGTGCTACCCACTGTGCCACCGCGTCGCCACAGCTTAAATTATAATTAATTATCAAATACTATTTAAGCGCTTAAGTAAAATAAAACCTATTGTACTTATTGTGTTCAAATGAATGAAACTGCTTTGCTTCTAAAGATCTCCTCGTGTGCATTTATTAGGCAAAAACACTATTTATTTTATACATTTTCACTGCGCTCCTAAAATTCTTTAATGTGCTCCTAAATTTTTCAATTCAGGAGCCCATGTGCTACTCCTGAAAAAAGCGTCAAGCCCTAACGTGTTGAACTAAAATATTAGAAATATTGCCATGGCAAAACATTTTTTATTTCACCATTTCAGTTAACCTTTATTTTATTCAAAGCAACACATTTTTTAATGGTTTAAGTAAAATGAAAAAATCCAGCCACAAAACCAAGAGAATAACCAAAGAACACAGAAGTTATGAAACTGCTAATGTCAGCAAGTCCTTACAAAAGACATTAACAACAACTACAACAACAACCCTGTTTAATGAATAGAATCTTGGTTAATATATAAAGGAAGGATAAAACTGTCAGCTAAAAAAAGCAGTGTGGTGAATGTGGAAAACTGAATGAAGCAGCGGAGACACTGAGAGCTCATTTTCTCCTGGCTGGTCACGACTGACAGATGTGCAGCAGAACCTGCAAACAGCAGCCATTTTCTCCTGAGTGGCACAGCAGATGATGAACAACACTCAACACATGCATCTGTACATTCATCACTCCTGCTGCACCACACTCACAGCTGGACAAACCACTGATTATTATTAGCAAAAAAAAAGTTACATAAAGTAAAATAAAGTAAAATAAAATATAGACTAAATCGAAGGAAAATGAACGAATGAAAATAAAATAAAACAAAATAGCAAAACTAAACAGAAAATTAAAGAAATTTAAATAAAATTAATCAGAAACAAAAACTGAACAGAAAATGTAATTTAAATAAGCCAAAACTAAATAGAAAACAAATTAAAATAAAACAACAAAAGTCTAAAAAGTAAATAGAAAAATAAGCAAAAAAAAAAACAGATAAAAAAAATACAAAACTAAAGAGAATACTCAATAAATTTAAATAATTTACTAAAAAAATACCAAAACTAGAAAAAAAAATTAAGAAATTTAAATAATATATTTAAAAAAAAATTAACTAAATAGAAAATAGAAATTTTAATTAAATAAAACATACACCATAACTAAATAGAAAATACAATTAAAATAAAAGAACAAATTAACCAAAACTACATATAAAGTAAATTAAATGAAAATAAAATAACAAAGCCTAAAAAATGTAATAAAAGAAAAATAAAATTAACCAAAAAAACTAACAAATAAAAAATACAGTTTGTAATTAAATAAACCAAATCTAAATAAAAAATAAATTAAATTTACCAACCAAACCTAATAAAAAACTAAATAAATTAAAAATAGTACAAAAAATACAAAAACTAAATAGAAAAATTCATTTAAATACATTTTAAAAAATACAAAAACTAAACAGAAAAAAAAATGTAAATAAAATAAACCATAACTAAATGGAAAATAAAATTTAAATAAAACAACAAATAAACCAAAACTAAATAGAAAATAAATTAAATGAAAATAAAACAACAAATAAGCCCAAATAACCAAATAGAAAATTTTATTTAATTAAAATAAAATTAACCAAAAAAGAAAAAATAAATAAAAATATAATGTGATTAAACCAAAACTAAATGAAAAACCAAATAAATTAAGATACAAAAATACCAAAACTAAACAGAAAAATAAATAAATTTTAATAAAATTAAAAATAAACATAACTAAATAGAAAATAAATTAAACGAAGATAAACAACAAATGAGCCCAAAAACTAAATAGAAAATAAAATAAGTTAAATTAACCAAAAAAAACTAATAAAAATATAATTTGTGATTAAACCAAAATTTAATAAATTTAAAATAAAAAAATTTGAAACTAAATTAAAGAATTAAAATTAATAAAACAAAAAAAAATATTATAATTAAAATTAAAACAAAAATTAAAAATATCAAATTAATTAAAAGTAAACAAAAACAAATAACAAATAAATTAAAAAACATAATTAAATTAAAAATAGTGCTTTTCACTCTTTCCTTATCCCTCACCACTCTAGCTTGTATTTCTAACAGTGTCTGAAACTTTGTATTAGTCACACAATGTATTGCCTTTTCACAATGAATGACTTGATGCCTTCCTCATTTGTAAGTCAATTTGGACAAAAGCATCTGCTAAATTAATAAATAGAAATACATTAAAGACAAAAGATTAACTTTACAACCTGGAAAAAAAACTAACTCCAGAAAACCACAATGCAGACTTCTTTTGTATTTTACTGCATTTAATATGCAACAATTTTATTTCTTATAAATTACTGTAACACTTTAGAAAATACTGTTATATTTTAATACATTTTTCCCAAACAGATTTCGACTGCAATAATTTATAGTTTCTTATATTTAGTTAAAGTAATTGGCGGTTCATTATGCTGTGGCGCCCCCTGATAAATCAGACAGGGACTAAGCCGGAGGATGGTGAGTGAGTTGATGATACTAAATATACACAAATACACACTTTAATCAAATACAAAACTACCCAAGACAAATTCTACCATCAAATCAAATTATTGAGTACTGTAACGAACAGCAGTGCACACATACATACAAACATGTGCAAGTGCCCACACCCCACACACAGACAAACTTGCACATACAGACAAACACATATGCACAAACACATAACCTGCAGACACACACAAAAAAAAAAACACGCACATACACAAACAAACACATGTGCAAACAAAAAAAGCACACACACAAACAAGCATACATGCACACAAACACACACAGTATAGGTGCACATACACAAACACAAACATGCACTCTTTTCTCTCAAAATCTCAGTCATGCAACTAAATGCACAAAATAACACCTCAAAAGAAGAAGATGACAATAGCAGTCTCGCACAGAAGCTACAAAAAAACTGTTTATAAACTTTAGAAAATGTATATTTACAAAAAATAATAATGTATACATCTTACAAAAAACACATGTTTGGGTGAAAGTCTTATATATATTGATTTATATTGAGAGTAAATTACCATAAATATCATGAATTTTCAATATATCACTGAACCACTCATATATACTGTATATACACTCACCGGCCACTTTATTAGGTACACCTGTCCAACTGCTCGTTATAGCACATTTCTAATCAGCCAATCACAGGGCAGTAACTCAATGCATTTAGGCTTGTGGACATGGTTAAGACGATCTGCTGCAGTTCAAAGCGGGCATCAGAATGGGGAAGAAAGGGGATAGAAGTGACTTTGAACGTGGCACGGGCTGGTCTGAGTATTTCAGAAACTGCTGATCTACTGGGATTTTCACGCACAACCATCTCTAGGGTTTACAGAGAATGGTCCGACAAAAAGGAAATATCCAGTGAGCGGCAGTTCTGTGGGTGAAAGGCACCAGTAACTCAAATTAGCACTCGTTACAACCGAGGTCTGCAGAAGAGCATCTCTGAACACACAACACGTCCAACCTTGAGGCGGATGGGCTACAGCAGCAGAAGACCACACCGGGTGCCACTCCTGTCTGCTAAGAACAGGAAACTGAGGCTACAATTCACACAGGCTCACCAAAACTGGACAATAGAAGATTGGAGAAACGTTGCCTGGTCTGATGAGTCTCCATTTCTGCTGCCACATTCGGATGGTCGGCTCAGAATTTGTCGTCAACAACATGAAAGCATGGATCCATCCTGCCTTGTATCAGCGGTTCAGGCTGGTGGTGGTGGTGTAATGGTGTGGGGGATATTTTCTTGGCACACTTTGGGCCCATTAGTACCAATTGAGCATCGTGTCAACGCCACAGCCTACCTGAGTATTGTTGCTGACCATGCCCATCCCTTTATGACCACAGTGTCTCCATCTTCTGATGGCTACTTCCAGCAGGATAACGCGCCATGTCATAAAGCGCCAATCATCTCAGACTGGTTTCCTGAACATGACAATGAGTTCACTGTACTCAAATGGCCTCCACAGTCAGCAGAGCTCAATCCAATAGAGCACCTTTGGGATGTGGTGGAACAGGAGATTGGCATCATGAATGTGCAGCTGACAAATCTGCAGCAACTGTGTGATGCTATCATGTCAATATGGAGCAAAATCTCTGGGGAATATTTCCAGTAGCTTGTTGAATCTGTGCCACAAAGGATTAAGGCAGTTCTCAAAACAAAAAGGGGTCCAACCCGGTATTAGTAAAGTGTACCTGATAAAGTGACCGGTGAGTGTATGTACTGTTTATGTTGTCCACAACTCCTCAAATTTTCTGATTGTGATTGTAATGCAATGATGTGCACCTTTTGTGAAGCTGCTCTGAAACAATAATTATTCTGAAAAGCACTATACAGATAAACTTGAATTGAACCATGAAGAATTGAAACTAGACATGCAATCTATTTTGTCTTAAATATGGTTTTATCATAAAGTAAGGTATTAAACAAGCCAAGACGTGAGGTTTTTCTAGACACTACAGTCTGGCTAGTTTTAGAAGTAGGCCATCCCAGCATCACTCTTTCAGACGGATTTGGATTTGCAGTGAATGCCGAAGGCTTTGCTCAAATCCTGGAGAAAATCCCAAGACCACAACTCTCCCACTGCAATCCTATTAACCATTAACTCCGTCAACTCATAATGATTTACAACTCTCTGTAAATCTAAGGCTATTTATAACGGCGCAATGAGAAGTAGCGTGGGAGTGTACATGACCTCCATATGAACATGAGAGGAGATTACAATCGAGAATCATCATAAACGCACTATTGGAGTGGTTTTGCTGTACTAATTAAATTAATATCATTTTTTTATTTCCCTTTAGCAGCTGATAAACCAGAAATATCACATATATGCTGAAAATATTGCAAAGCTGGTTGTATGTTTTGTTTTGCAGAGAGATTATTTATAATGCCATGGTAGATCTTAGTATTTCTGAATGCCATAAGATGAACTCATGATAGTGATGTGTAACTTGCTTTTATCCTTGGTGCAATTTATATTTATGTGTGATTTACTGTAGTAAATATGGTAGGAAGTCCATTCATTCATTTTCTTTTCGGCTTAGTCCCTTTATTATCAGGGGTCGCCACAGCGCAATGAACCACCAACTTATCCAGCATATGTTTTTTTACGCAGCGGATCCCCTTCCAGCTGTAACCCAGTACTGGGAAACTCTTGCATTGACACTCATACACTACAGCCAATTAAGTTTATTTAATTCCCCTATAGCGCATGTGTTTGGACAGTGGGGGAAACCGGAGCACCTGGAGGAAACCCACACCAACACGGGGAGAACATGATGGTAGGAAGTAATACATTTAATTTTGTTAAATTATCTGCTATTTATTTTGACCAAGTTTTAACAATGAAGCATTGCAAATTTATTTTCATTAACCTTGAACTCATGTTTAGTTGAGGATAAGTTCATTTAGTGGTCTTGTATAATAACATTTTATAGTTAATCATCAGCTTATGACATGCAAAAGACAATAAAATGGTATAAACGGTGTTAAAATAAACATCTATCAGATCTTCACTCACCAATAGTCACTGCTATTCAACTTTTTCGATAATGTTAGTCATACCTGTCAACCCTCCCGTTTTTCCTGGGATTCTCCCGTATTTTACAGTTCTATCCCGCTGTCATCCCGTAAAGGTATTTTCCCGTATTTTTTATCTTTCTGAGAAGAGCCGATCCTCCCTATATGCAACCCATACCGCCAAACCACAAGGTGACGCCCTTGCTCTTAAATGAGATTCAGTTCTGTGCTTTCATTTTATTTAATCTTGGAAACACTATGAAATAAACATAACACGGCGCGATTCATTTCCTTTTCATTACAGGCGCCATTGCCCCTATGCAATCCTCAAAACAGTCAGTTCATATAAAGATGCATGACTGTCAGCTGATGCTCTCCATAGTGATAATAGACGCTGTTTCCCAAGAGGATTCTGTATGTACGGGATTTGATGCTGAGCTCAAGTGGACACTGGGTTTTGGGTGCGTGTTTGAACAGACATATACACATCATCATCATCATCATAATAATAATAATAATAGTAATAATAATAATAATGGCGGTTCATTCCGCTGTGCCGAAAATAAAACAAATGAATGAATGAATGAATGAATGAATGAATGAATGAATAATAATAATAACAACATCTAGACATGTCGATCTTGTTGGGTTTTCTTTTAAACACAACAAATTTTGTCTTAAATGAGCATAAACAGTTAGGAAAACAATCAAATGCTTTCATTATAGATCTGTGCAGTTTTAAAGTGACAGCTCTGTTTTTTAATGTAATCAAATAAATCTATATGAGAGATTCTCTCGCTGCTCTTTAATCAGAATGTTTAAGTTATACAGTGAAGAAAAGATGAGATTTGATAGCTTGATTCTGTTTCTTTATAATAGTTAATAGTTTTAATGAGCTGAACTGTTTGCTAATTTATTTGCAGCTTTTCTAATGTATTCTAATTATTATATCCTTTGTAAATAATAATAAAAATGTATTACTGATCGTTTCAGAAGTGTATTTACAATGAAACAGCTCCAGATTAACCTATTTATTTATTTATTTATTTTTGGGGGGGTGGGGGTGGGGGGGGGTTGTATCCATTATTTTTACATCCCAATGTTGACAGGTATGATGTTAGTTCTTGTAATACATGTTTCGGTGAATCAAATGTATGCATTTATTTAAATTACATCCAATTTATTAATAAAACTTATGTAAGTGTTCAGTGTTTTGAGGGATATTTAGTGTATTCTGACCTACAGAATCTCAGATTATCTATTTGAGATGGTACTGTAGGTCACACTATGCGTCTAATTTGACTTTAGGTGTTGATTTCTACATATAGCCTAAAACTATTTTATGAGAAAACATTGAACACTTACACTGTCTATCGGTGCTTTAGATCTGCCAGTTTCAGATTGTTAATTTATCTCCTTGCATAGACTGATTGCAGCAATTATGCATTCACAATGGTATGAACCATTATAGGGGTGGTCAAATGTATACACTAGGTAAGTGGCGTGCTCCACCCATTATACTTTTGTTTTTTCTCACACATATATATAATAGAGTAGGTTAGATAGTGCGTAATAGACGCGAAGATTTCTTTTCAAATATTGCTCAAGGTTTCCGCTACATTCATTCATCAGTGGCGGGCCGCCACGCCAAAAATCATCCCGCCACAGCTACATTACAACTTTTCATTTAAAACATTTAGTCGTGTTTTTTTATAGCGGGTTATAATCGCACCAAAACATATTAAAAGGTAAGTGAATTATAACAGCGCAACATTTCTGTAACCGTAGTAGTGCTGTTCGCTATTTGTTCAACCCTTTAAGGTGACATGCTGACTGACTGACTGACAGGTGCGTGATGCTTGGGGCGCCAGCAAACACGGCGTAGCTTTCAGTTAAGATGAACACAGTTTCCATAAGTATACTTATCTTTCTGGAGTTTATAGCCGTTTCACTTTACTTCAGGACACGTTAATGTCGGAAAACGCACAAAAACGGACTAAATCGCACTTCAGTAGCGCTTACTGGAGAGCGCACGAGAAGATCTGCACTTGAGCATGTAAATTTGAGTGCGTGCAAGGCGTTTTGTGCACAAAGAGGAAATCGGCGCGCAAGCAAAGAGATTCGCATGCTCATAGTACATGAATGCGTTCTCGACTTGTAATACTGCGTGTAATATTTGTCTGTGCAAAAAAAAAGCCTGCCGCCACAGCTGGGAAAAATCCTAGAGGAAACACTGTTGCTATATTCTTTTCTTTTGTATAGTTAGGGTAGAGGTTGGGCCAGTAGAATAGATTGTTTTGTTTGATTTATTTCTATTGTTTGGACGCCGCCCGCGTCTCATTTCTCCAACTCTCCCATCTATTTGTTCAAACATCTTGTGTCCCCACTTGTTGTCTGTATTTCAATATTCTTGTAAATATTTATTGTTCTTTCTAAATGCATATTTCTGCATTATTATTATCACTATCTTTGTAAATAAACTCACTTTATTGCATTCAGTTAGTCTTGGTATTTTGTCCCTCACTTGTTGATATTTTTGTGTTTGCTTATGTGTTTCACACCAAAATTAATGTTACTCTCCTTCCCCTTGACTTACCATCTTTAAGATTGTAAAAGTTATATTACCTATTATTTATATATTAATATTATTATTTAAGTTTTCAGAGTTTTGAGAGATATTTAGTGTAGTCTGACCTACAGTTACCTCTGATTAGCCATTTCAGATGTTACTGTAGGTCAAACTATACAAACTATGCACTTTATACTTGGGCTATATGTAGAAATAAACACCTTGTGAACATTTACTTTGTCTTTAGGGTGCTCTAGATCTGCCGGTTTCAGACATGAATCATGTTTTAGACTGATTAGATGCAATTATGCTTTACCAATAGTATGAATAGCAGCACGGTGACTCAGTGGTTAGCACTGTTGCCTCAGAGCAATAAGATCGCTGGTTCGAGTCCTGGCTGGGCCACTTGGCATTTTTGTGTGGAGTTTGCATGTTCTCCCTGTGTTGGCGTGGGTTTCCTTCGGGTGCTCCGGTTTCCCCCACAAGTCCAAACACATGCGCTATAGGGGAATTGATTAACTAAATTGGCCGTAGTGTATGTGTGTTTCCCAGCACTGAGTTGCGGTTGGAAGGGCATCCAAACATGCCAGATTAGTTGGTGGTTCATTCCACTGTGGTGACCTCTGAAATAGAGACTAAGCCGAAAAATGAATGAATGGTACGAACCATTATAGGGGTGGTTAAATGTACATTTATATTATCTAATATATTATCTATTACTTTAACTATTAAAATTATATTTTATAATTAATAATAACTATTAACATTATCATTTACACTTTTACATTATTATTTAATCATTAACATTATTATTAAAACGTCGATCCCCGCCAAACCCCCCTGTAATTTGCATTCTGGTCACTGCACAAATAGCAAATCCAAGCCAGGTCTGTCACTCAGTTCATCTCCTTTAAATATTTCTGTTGTGGTCTGTGCTATTTGCATGTGATGATTTGCAGAGTGTTTTCTGCTTGTGTTTATGTTGTGAGGTTTTGCAACGTGCCGTCATATTCATGAAGATGTGTTCTTAATTTGCATATGTTTTCTTAAGTTGCAGCATTTTGAGCTCTTTCAGCTATCATATAAAACAAAGCCAAAGCAGAACATTTGAAAAACACTGAGCTGTCCCTGAATTAATCCATTTAAACAAATCATTTGAGTCAATGATTCAAAGTTATTTTTGGTCTATATTGCACATGCAAGCTTTAGTACTGTGTTTGATGTGTATAAGGCAGAATTACACATTTCCCACAATGTGCTGCAACACAAGTTGACAAACACTGATAAGCAATGGTTTAACAGTCAACATTTGATCATTTTAACTCGTATTAGTTTTCTGCCTAGTGCATATGAATGTATAAATAGTAAGGCTACCCATTTCCTGTAAGTTTTGTTAAATATTTTGACAAATTTCCCCCAAAAATCTGCATTATTAAGCTATGAGAAATTACATTTTGCTTACAAATAAAATCAATGGCCATTTGAACAGTTCCTCTTTTGTGGCAACAGTAACACAACAACTATAGTAATATAACCAAATGACCCAACACTGTAGTTTTCACAACGATGGATTATATTACGCTACAATACACCACAGTAATGTAGTAAAACTAAAGTAAACTAAAGTATTTAGTACAGTTGATCAGTTGACTATAGTTAATATTACAGTATGCTTGCAAGTGTTGTAAATCTAGTATATAAAGTGTAACACATTTATTATGGCATGTTAAAACAGTACAGTATTTACTTTAAACTACTATAGTAACTTTTCATGTGGGAAAATACTGATATAATAACACATTTTAATTAACTATCGACTTTTTCTGACTTTTTATAGTCATTGCTTTATGTTTTAAAGTATAATAAGTTCAACCAATATATATATAAACAAATGAGCCAATACTACAAATAATAATAGTAATAATACAGTATGTTGGAGAATTCATTAACAAAAGTGTTGTAAACAATATAATGATATATATACAGTATAACACTTTAAATTACCATTTATGTTTTGATTGAGCATGCGTTTGTAAACCAACTAGTATTATCAGTTCAAAATAACTATAACAACTATAGTAATATAAACAAACGACCAAATACAGTAGTTTTCTACAACTGTATACTAAAATACACCACAGTTTAATGTAGTAAAAACTAAAATATACTACATTATTTATCGGTTTATCAGTTCACTATAGTTAATACTACAGAATTACAGAACAAAAGCGTGAACTATATTACATTCAGTAAAACTAATAATTACTAATGTTACAGTATTTCTTTCATGTGGGGATATACTGATGACGTTAACATTTTAATTCAGAATCAACTTTCCTTTCTGCATTTGAGTAAAATATAGATATAGATATATATATAGGGACACTGGAGTGTTTCAAAGTCACCACGATCAGCTGGTTTGTCTATAAAGCCTAGTTCACACTACAGGATTTTAAAGTACCATGAAACCCGCTGTCTCAGCAGGGTGCTTTCACACCTCTAGTTTGAAAAAAGTCAGGAAAGTGGGCGTGTCCAGCTCTGGGAGTGTGGGAGTGTCGGGGGAGGGAAAGAGGGAAGGACTTGCAAAGAAGGGAGTTTCGTGACCCTTTAAACATCGGCAGATCTCTGTGCCATTCACATTACATGACTTGATTTTGTGTCTTTAAATCGCTGTGGTGTTCACACTACGTGACACAACGTAAATGATCGACAAGAGGGGGGTCACACACTACATGATCTGACAACAACTCGTTCCCCAATAGCTCAGTCAAGCTACCAAACCACAGCCAATGAAATTAAGGGAGAAGCCGTCAGAAAAAAGCTGAACACTATTGGCTGCTTGTGTGCTGATGACATCAGAGAGCATTTAAAAACGTCGTCAATCAGCTGATGCATCAGCAGATCAATCGCTCATCTGCAAGGTTCAAGTGGATAGATACACAGAGAGTTTTTAATTGTTGTAATTTAATAACTGAAATAAAACTAACACATCTATATGACATTTTCTAAATATCTGTGTATTTCTTTCTAACATTGTTATTTTTTTAAATTACAAAACAATAAAGAACTGAGCATTTCTACCATTAATTACCATATTGGTCAACATGATTGCATGCATGTCTGCTACTTTTCGCTGTGACTTTAAATATGCATGCATTTTTTGCCTAGCAACTTCCTGCTAACATCAACAAAACTTTCTGATAGCAAAAACATAAATTTACTTCAGATATATCTTTCAAAACAGCATATTCTGTGTCGCGAAACAGCCGTTTGAAAGTGAAAATGAAAGCGAGGCTCAGACCTTTGCATGTTCTAGTATCTTAACTACATATTTATATGCTGTATTATCAAAAAAAGCTGGTATTTTTAGGGTAATGGTGTCATAAAATATGATGACAGACATACAAAGCTTAATTTTAATATCTCAATAGAAGTTTTGAATGTAAATATGAAGTCTAACGCCCCATTCACACAGGGCTTCAGCCTCAACGCTTGACAGAGGGCGCGTCTGAAGTTGGGGCTGATGTGATCGTCATAGCAGCGTCAGCCAATGAAATTAGTCAGCAATAAGCCACTGTCTGAGCTGGTGTATTTGCATACAGCGATCTGATTGGCTGACGCTTCCATTGGCGCTTGAAAAGTTGAGCAAGTCCCAACTTCTGCAGCGCGCAACGCCACTGAAGCGGCGCAGACGGATCTGCAATGCAGTTCGGCAACGCCTGACGTTGAAGCGTTGAAGCTGACGCCCTGTGTGAATGGGGCGTTATATGAGAACAGTCAGAATGACCAGTATGGTAATTCTAATAGTTACAGAATTCTAGTTCCACTGTTATTATAGCCTACTCTCGTGTCCGTGTTAATGCAGAATGAAGCGAGTGCATCGATACCCACTCTGGCCAATCACAGACGTTTCTGTTGAGCTTCTGAGCACACGGCCATTCAGCTCATGCTGATATGCTCATTCATTGGCTGCAGCTCGTCGTGGGGTCGAGTCGGCCGACTGCTCTGGAATATTCAGCATGCTAGATATTGGATTTTCGTCTGCGAGGTGTCGGCGACGCGTCAGCAATCCTTTTGATGCATTGTTCAGTAGTTCACACATAAAGACTGCCGAGCGCCGAGCACCCGCAGATTTTTCCACGATCACAGCCCGATCTGTCGGCGAGCTCGTTAACTTCCAAATCGGGCTCAAATCAGGCTTAAAATCCTGTAGTGTGAACTAGGCTTAAGCTGACATACGAGCAATCCGCTGATGAATCGCGGCTTTAAAACGCCCCAGTGTCCCTGTATCTGTGGTTACACTCAGAAAACAGCGGTGAGTTCCTTCACGGCCAATAAGTCATTTCTGTTGAGCATGTGAACACAACAGCAAATCAGCACTGTTTAAGAACGTGTTCAACAGCGCTCAAATGTTAGCGGGAAATTTTTTTAAATTTCAGTATCGATTGGTCCAATATCGTGCAACCCTATTTTGAACAATATAATATAACTATATATAATAACTACAGTAAAATAACCAAATGACCCAATGCAGTAGTTTTCTACACCTATATGGTATACTACAGGGAGTGCAGAATTATTAGGCAAGTTGTATTTTTGTGGATTAATTTTATTATTGAACAACAACCATGTTCTCAATGAACCCAAAAAACTCATTAATATCAAAGCTGAATATTTGTGGAAGTAGTTTTTAGTTTGAGCTATTTTAGGAGGATATCTGTGTGTGCAGGTGACTATTACTGTGCAGAATTATTAGGCAACTTAACAAAAAACAAATATATCCCCATTTCAATGATTTATTTTCACCAGTGAAACCAATATAACATCTCAACATTCACAAATATACATTTCTGACATTCAAAAACAAAACAAAAACAAATCAGTGACCAATATAGCCACCTTTCTTTGCAAGGACACTCAAAAGCCTGCCATCCATGGATTCTGTCAGTGTTTTGATCTGTTCACCATCAACATTGCGTGCAGCAGCAACCACAGCCTCCCAGACACTGTTCAGAGAGGTGTACTGTTTTCCCTCCTTGTAAATCTCACATTTGATGATGGACCACAGGTTCTCTATGGGGTTCAGCTCAGGTGAACAAGGAGGCCATGTCAATTGTTTTTCTTCTTTTAGACTCTTTCTTGCCAGCCACGCTGTGGAGTACTTGGACGTGTGTGATGGAGCATTGTCCTGCATGAAAATCATGTTTTTCTTGAAGGATGCAGACTTCTTCCTGTACCACTGCTTGAAGAAGGTGTCTTCCAGAAACTGGCAGTAGGACTGGGAGTTGAGCTTGACTCCATCCTTAACCCAAAAAGGCCCCACAAGCTCATCTTTGATGATACCAGCCCAAACCAGTACTCCACCTCCACCTTGCTGGCGTCTGAGTCGGACTGGAGCTCTCTGCCCTTTACCGATCCAGCCACGGGCCCATCAAGACTCACTCTCATTTCATCAGTCCATAAAACCTTAGAAAAATCAGTCTTGAGATATTTCTTGGCCCAGTCTTGACGTTTCAGCTTGTGTGTCTTGTTCAGTGGTGGTGGTTTTTCAGACTTTCTTACCTTGGCCAAGTCTCTGAGTATTGCACACCTTGTGCTTTTGGGCACTCCAGTGATGTTGCAGCTCTGAAATATGGCAAAACTGGTGGCAAGTGGCATCTTGGCAGCTGCACGCTTGACTTTTCTCAGTTCATGGGCAGTTTATTTTGCACCTTGGTTTTTCCAGACGCTTCTTGCGACCCTGTTGACTATTTTGAATGAAACGCTTGATTGTTGGATGATCACGCTTCAGAAGCTTGGCAATTTTAAGAGTGCTGCATCCCTCTGCAAGATATCTCACTATTTTTGACTTTTCGGAGCCTGTCAAGTCCTTCTTTTGACCCATTTTGCCAAAGGAAAGGAAGTTGCCTAATAATTATGCACACCTGATATAGGGTGTTGATGTCATTAGACCACACCCCTTCTCATTACAGAGATGCACATCACCTAATATGCTTCATTGGTAGTAGGCTTTCGAGCCTATACAGCTTGGAGTAAGACAACATTCATAAAGAGGATGATGTGGTCAAAATACTAATTTGCCTAATAATTCTGCACTTCCTGTACACTAAAATACACCACAGTTTACTGAAGTAAAAACTATATTATACTACAGTATTTATTGGTATATCAGTTCACTATAGTTAACACCATATTATGCTGGAGCATTCATAAACAAAAGTGTTGTGAACAATACAATATAATAGGACTGTACGATAATGAAAAAAAAATCTAACATTGCGATGCTTTTTTATTTTTTTATTCAGCGATATATTGCGATATGAATACAATTTCACTAGATGTGTTGAATAATTATTTGGAAAAAATGTATCATTTTAGATTGATTGGAATGATTCTGTAGGACAGTGCACATGCACAAGATACAAAAAACAATCTACGAGAATGGATAAATTCAATAAAGAAAAAGTCACAATAAATAAATAAATAATAAAATAAATCCAGACTCAACATTGTGTATGCTCGCGATGTGAATACTGTGAATGTTCACATTGCAATATCGATGCTGAAACAATATATTGTGCAGCCCTATAATATAACTACAGTAATAAAAGCAAATAACCAAATACAGTAGTGTTCTACAACTATAGGGTATACTATACTACAATACACCACAGTCTACTGTAGTAAAACCAAAAACATACTACAGTATTTATCGGCTAATCAATTCACACAACATTATGCTGGAGCATTCATAAACAAGAGAGTTGTGAACAATATAACTATATGTATGAACTACAGTAATATAAACAAATGACCCAATACTGTAGTTTTCTACAACTATAGGGTATATCATCCTACAAAACTATAATAATACACTACAGTGATAATTACAGTTTATCAGTTCACTATAGTTAATACTACTTTAAGCTACAACAAACGTGTTGTAAACTATTATACATTCAATACATTTTATACATACAGTAAAAAACTACTAATTACTAGGCCCACACAAAATCTGCGCGCGCAGAATTCCGCAGATTTTTAGCCCATCATTAATTCTGTTATTCTGAGTAAATGTGTGTAAATCTGAATTTATTCAGTTTTTAAATTACACATATTTCACATATTAAGGTTTTAGTTATGAGACTCCCAAAATAATTCCGCAGAAATCCGCAGATTTTTAGCCAAAATTCTCCACAGAAATTGCAAAAAACGTCCGCAGATTCCGTCTGGCCCTACTCATTACTAACGTTACAGTATTTTTTAGGGGATACACAGAGGTAAAGTTGGTTTTAAATTCGGATATTCAGATATTCTCCTTAGTAATATAATTTCAGAAAAGTATTCTTTGCAAATTCTAAATAGGGAAATCATATAAGCAGCCAATGTCTATCAAAGTACAGCATTGCTTACAGTCAGTTAGATAGTGTTAATGTTGTTTTGAAGTCATACTTGCATGCTATCTCCGATCGATTATTCAAAGTAACATGGTAAACAATATAGAGACTTCTAAATGAATGAATGTGCGAATATAAAACCTACTTTACCTCTATGGGATACACTGATGTTAATATATTTGAACTCAGAATCAACTTTTTCAAACAATCCTTTGTGCATATGAGTACATCATATAGTCATTCCTTTGTGTTTTGAGTACGTGTTTGTAACTAAACTAAATAGAGGTTAAGAAGGTTTTATATTCACACATTCAGACTTTCTCGTTTATAATATCATCCCAGAAAAGTATTCTTTGTAAATCCTAAATAGTGGAATCATATTAGCAGTCAATGACTATCAAAGTACATTGTTCACAGTCAAATGAATAGTAATAACGCTGTTTTGAAGTCATACTTGCATGTTATTCCAGACCCAATATTCAAAGTACCACGGTAAACATTATGGGGAGCATGTCACAAGTTACTGAACGAAAGTGCGAATATAAAACCAACTTTACCTCAATCTTAACTAGCAGATAGTTAGCAACAAAAAAAAGTTAGCATCATTTCAAACTAGCTGTAGTACTAGTGAAGCCGGCCGGTCGCCCCTCCCCCACCCCAAACATGTGCTGCGTCTACCGGTGTAATATTGGCTGCATCTCCCGCTTATTTCAACCGATTTTACCGCATAAAAACAACCCAAACTGAGCTTTACCGAGTGTCCACCGGTGAATACTAACGTTAGCGCTCTTTAAAGCCGTAAATGACCACAAAACACCAGGGGAAAGAGACTTCGTGTGAGTGGGAAAGTTCGCGGCACACAGTCATTCAAACGTTACGCTAGTTTCCTCACAGACATTTACGATACAAACACAGGGAATAAAAGTTGAAATGAAAGCACAATGGCTTCTTCTTACCCTCGAAATTCACGCTCTTTCACTTCCACTTGGAAATATCCTCCAACTTCAGTGTGAAAACTGCGACTTTAAACCCATCTTTAGTCTTCGTTACCGGCGCCGGTCGACGTGTAGAAACAAGCGCGCTCCCGTGTGCGTAAAATCACGATTTAATGTGAATTATGTGTATTTTTACACAACTTTCCTGTGTTTATATGAGAATGGAGCGTCGGAAGACAGCAACACACACACTTACTACAGCGCAGAAAGAGAGAGAGGCAGGTGGTGTTCTCACTCATACCGAGATCCCTAACTAGACTACACACTACTCGCACTACTTCCTCTATGTATAATAGTTCACACTGTTAAAAATAATGAGGTATTTTTAGATAAAATAAAAAAAATATTAATTATATTGAATATTATATTAATTTGTATACACATATTAAAATGGCCACATTTAATTTATTGAAATACTACTATTTAAATTTTGCTGTCTGTAATTGTTTATTAAAATAGATTTATTTAATTTTTTAATCAAACACTATTTATTTTTCCTATTTAAGAATACATTTAGCTAACTTTTTTAATAGCCTACATTATAGATGTATTTTTAATTAAATACACTGTTTTTAATTGTATTTGGTTGTAAAAAATGTATATATTATACACAAAGTACATTTAAAATATATTATATGAAATATTTTAACTCTCAGGGGTTTTTATTAATGCACAAAATATATATATTATATGTATTAAAATCTATAATATTCTTTATAAAATGTATTTATTAATGAATAACCATAACTATCCAAATCAACATTTCTCATTTGCATATTTACAGTTCACAAAATAAATGAACTTAAGCTCAAAATAACTTTTAAGTCAAAAATAGATTGGATTCTTTTATGCTGTCTATGTAGGGCTCTCAGTAGGGATTGAGCCGCAGCCGCAGAGAATGGGGGAGGGGGAGTTTTTGCACTTTGTGACCCACAATGGAAAAATGAGCAGCTGACCTTAAACCTGCTTATTCAACAACAGAAAATCAGAACACATCCACTGTGCAGTAAATAACAGCCCCATCGCCATTTTGGGCTTTTTATGGCTCAATACTTTCTGTAACAGGAAGTTAAGGTTTTGTTTATTTTGGAAACCATAAACTAAACACACACAGAATGCTAAGTGGAGGTTTCTGTACTGTTAATTAATGATTATATTATAGATTTTTAAAGTCAGTTGTTTTCATTTTAGTATTTTTATAAGCATAAAACAAACATTTAAACTGAATATAAACTATTTAAAGAACGCTTGATTGATTTTAATAACAGTTTATGGTGCACATTGCTTTCTTTTTTGTGGTGTTTTTTTTTTTTCTCAGACAATTTTAGATGTTTAAAATAACCATAAACCAACATTCAGAGAACGTTTGATGGATTTATTTCTAATTTGGAGCAAATTGTACTCATTTATTTGTTATTTTTAACCATAAACTAACATTTTCAGAACATTTCAGACATTTAAACTAACCATAAACTAACATTTAGAGAACATTTGATGGTTTTATTTCTCGTATGCAGCTAATTATAGTCTAGTTTTCGTGTTGTGTTTTTTTATAACCTTAAACTAACTTTTTCATAACATTACAGACATCTAAACTAACCATAAACTAACATTTAAGAGAGCGTTCGATGGATTTATTTCTTGTATGGAGCAAATTATAATCATTATTTTGTTGTTATGTTTATTTATAACCATAAATAAATAACCTTTTGATGTTATATTTTTATAACCCTAAACTAACATTGTCAGAACATTGAAGATATTTAAAATAACCATAACACAACACTGAGAGAACATTTGATGGATTTATTTTTAATACGAAGCAAATTTTATTTATTCTTTTTCATTCATTCATTTTCTTTCGGCTTAGTCACTTTATTAATCTGGGGTCGCCACAGCGGAATGAACCGCCAACTTATCCAGCATATGTTTTACGCAGCAGATGCCCTTCCAGCTGCAACCCATCAGTGTGAAACATCCATACACACTCATTTACTCACACTACGGACAATTTAGCCTAGCCAATTCACCTGTACCACATGTGTTTGGACTTGTGGGGGAAACCGGAGCGGAGGAAACCCACGGAAACATGCAAACTCCACACAGAAACGCCAACTGACCCAGCCGAGGCTCGAACCAGCGACCTTCTTGCTGTGAGGTGAATGTGCTACCCACTTTATTCTTTTTGTGTTATGTTTTTTAATCCATGACCTAACATTTTTATAACGTTGCATGCAGCAAATTGTAGTTGTTTTTATAACCAAAAACAAACATTTTCAGAACATTGCAGACATCTAAACTAACCAAACCTTTTAAACATTTAATGCATTTGTTTTCTAATAGTTTACAGAGCAATTGCTATAAATTATGTTTGTGTTGTTGTTTATTTCTTTCCATAAACTAAGACCCTGAAAAAGTTTGATGGATTTATTTCTAATATGGTGCATTCATTCATTTTCTTGTCGGCTTTGTCCCTTGCGGGGTCGCCACAGCGGAATGAACCGCCAACTTATCCAGCACGATTTTACGCAGCGGATGCCCTTCCAGCCGCAACCCATCTCTGGGAACTTCCACACACACATTCACACTCATACACTATGGACAATTTAGCTTACCCAATTCACCTGTACTGCATGTCTTTGGACTGTGGGGGAAACCGGAGCACCCGGAGGAAACCCACGCGAACGCAGGGAGAACATGCAAACTCCACACAGAAACGCCAACTGACCCAGCCTAGCCGAGGTTCGAACCTGCGACCCAGCGACGTTCTTGCTGTGAGGCAACAGCACTACCTACTGCGCCACTGGGTTGCCCTTAATATGGTGCAAATTGTTGTAATTTTTAATGCTTTTTTAAACAATAAACTAATGCATTCAGAACATTGCAGACATCTAAACTAACCATAAAGTAATATTCACAGAACATTTGATGGATTTATTTCTAATATGGAGCAAATTGTTGTCAATTTTGTTATTTTTTTAACCATAAACTAACGTTTTCAGAACATTGCAGACATTTAAAATAACCATAAAGTAACATCCAGCGAACGTTTGATGGTTTTATTTCTCGTATGCAGCTAATTATAGTCTAGCTTTTGTGTTGTGTTTTTTTATGACCTTAAACTAACATTTTCATAACATTGCAGACATTTAAAATAACCATAAAGTAACATTTAGAGAACGTTTGATTAAATTATTTCTAATACCGAGCAAATTGCAGTCATTTGTTTGTGTTTTTCATTATGATCTAACATTTTTTAAATAACATTGCAGACATTTAAAATAACCATAAACTAACATCCAGAAAACGTTTGATAGATTTGCTTTTCTAGGTGACAGAGCAAATTCTATTAATGTTAATTAAAATAACCATAGACTAACTAGATGACCATAGACTATGAATTTCTTTCTAATATGGAGCTAATAATAGTCTAGTGTTGGTGTTATGTTTATTTCAAACCACAAAGTAACATTCAGAGAACCTTTGGTGGATTTTTTTATTTCTAATATGAAGCAAATTGTTGTCAATTTTGTTATTTTTTTAACCATAAACTAACATTTTCAGAACATTGCAGACATTTAAAATAACCATAAACTAACATCCAGAGAACGTTTGATAGATTTGCTTTTCTAATAGGTTACAGAGCAAATTCTATTAATGTTAATTAAAATAACCATAGACTGACGTTTTCAGAACATTGCAGACATTCAGAGAACATTTGATGGATTTATTTCTAATATGGGGCAAATTATAGTCTAGTGTTGGTGTTATGTTTATTTCAAACCGTAAACCAACATTCAGAGAACGTTTGATGGATTTATTTCTAATATGGAGCAAATTATAGTCTAGTGTTGGGGTTATGTTTATTTCAAACCGTAAACCAACATTCAGAGAACGTTTGATGGATTTATTTCTAATATGGAGCAAATTATAGTCTAGTGTTGGTGTTATGTTTATTTCAAACCGTAAACCAACATTCAGAGAACATTTGATGGATTTCTTTCTAATATGGAGCAAATTATAGTCTAGTGTTGGTGTTATGGTTATTTCAAACCATAAACCAACATTCAGAGAACGTTTGATGGATTTTTTATTTCTAATATAAAGCAAATTGTTGTCAATTTTGTTATTTATAACCATAAACTAACGTTTTCAGAACATTGCAGACACTTAAAATAACCATAAACCAACATTCAGAGAACATTTGATGGATTTATTTCTAATATGGAGCAAATTATAGTCTAGTTTTTGTGTTATGTTTATTTCTGACCATAAACCAACATTCAGAGAACGTTTGGTGGACTTTTTATTTCTAATATGGAGCAAATTGTTGTCAATTTAGTTATTTTTAACCATAACATTTTGAGAACATTGCAGACATCTAAACTAACCATAAAGTAACATCCAGAGAACGTTTGATGGATATATTTTCAATATGGAGCAAACTGTTGTCATTTTTTAATGTTTTTTTAACCATAAACTAACGTTTTCAGAACATTGGAGACATTTAAACAAACCATAAAGTAACATTCAGAGAACATTTGATGGATTTTTTATTTCTAATATGGAGCAAATTGTTGTCAATTTAGTTATTTTTAACCATAAACTAACGTTTTCAGAACATTGCAGACATTTAAACTAACCATAAAGTAACATTCAGAGAACGTTTGATGGATTTATTTCTAATATGGAGCAAATTGTAGACTAGTGTTGGTCTTATGTTTATGTCTAACCTTATGTTTATGTCTAAATTGTTGTCCCTTTTTAATGTTTTTTTTAAACTAATGTTTTGAGAACATTGGAGACATTTAAACTAACCATAAAGTAACATTCACAGAACGTTTAAATTTATTTCTAATATGGAGCAATTTATAGACCATTTCAATGTGGTGATGCCATTGGCCCCTGAACATTTCCTGCTTGTTGTCAAACTATTTTAATAACTGTAACAAGAGGCAATTCAATCATATCTCAACTTTAAAAAAGCTGTCATAATGTTATTTATCAATATGTGGACCTTTCAGGATTCTTGGGAGCTATAGAAATTAAAAATATAAAACAGAAAAAACATTAGGACCATTGTTATTGTTTACATCTGTCCAAATGGTCTATAGTCTAGTTTTGTGTTATGTTCATTTCAAACCAAAAAGTAACATTCAGAGAACATTTGGTGGACTTTTTATTTCTAATATGGAGCAATATGTTGTCAATTTTGTTATTTATAACCATAAACTAACGTTTTCAGAACATTGCAGACACTTAAAATAACCATAAACCAACATTCAGAGAATGTTTGATGGATATATTTCTACCATGGAGCAAATTATAGTCTAGTGTTGGTGTTGTGTTTATTTCAAACCATAAAGCAACATTCAGAGAACGTTTGATGGATTTATTTTCAATATGGAGCAAATTGTAGACTAGTGTTGGTCTTATGTTTATGTCTAACCATAAACCAACATTCAGAGAACGTTTGATGGATTTATTTCTAATAAGGAGCAAATTGTAGACTAGTGTTGGTCTTATGTTTATGTCTAACCATAAACCAACATTCAGAGAACGTTTGATGGATTTATTTCTAATATGGAGCAGATTATAGTCTAGTTTTTGTGTTGCTAATTTTTATAACCAAAAACTTTTCAGAACATTTCAGATGATTTTTGTGTGACGTTTTCATTAGGAATAAATACAGAATGTTTCTAACACCAATCAGATGTGACCATTCAGACCAATATATCTGACATTTAACACAGTTATTTTTATGCGAATGTCTCTGTGGTTAAACAAGTACGACACCGCAGACACAAAACCAATAAACGCCATCATAAACGCAGAATTACGTGCAAAAGATAGCTGTTATCGCTCCTTCTTTATCTGTTTTCATGTCTAGTACGCACATGGTGTAATGATTATTTTAAGGTTTTATTATTTTATAGTACAATAACTATAATAAACGAGTGTTTCCAGAACATTCCCGCACTCCAGAGTCAGTCTGAGCCTGATTGTTCTCATGTATCCCACAGTCTTTTGTGAAAATAAATAGGTTTAAATCAAGAAACTAATCAGTTTGTTTTTAGGCAGCACTGTGTCTCAGTCTCTCGCCTCACAGCAAGCATGTTTTGATGTTTTTGTGTATTGTATTTATGTATTACACAACAGTATGATGTAAAACAAAAGTTAATGAACAAAAGTAAACAATAATAATAATAATACAATAAAAAACATAATAATATGCATTCAGATAGTATGTAATTCTCTCTCAAAATCTATCATTGTGTATGTATTCATCCATGTTCTGGTGCTTTTATGTATTGTATATATGTATTACACAACAGTATGACGTAAAACAAAAGTTAATGAACAAAAGTAAACAATAATAATAATAAAATAAAATATAAAATAAGTGATAATGTATATATGCACTCATATAATATCTAATTCTCCCTCCAAATCATATTCATACTTACTGTTCATTCACATTTACCAAAACAATGTGATGTTTACATTAAATAAAACCTAAAGCAAATGACAAAGCAGTATTGATTTAGAAAAAAACAATTAAAAATATATATAACAATCAACATTATTATTGGATAAAACAGTGCTAATGAACAGTATATTGAGCAGTATATGTTATTTTATATTTAGCACTGAACACTGTACTGTAATCCCCCTCAGTGTGTCCTGATGTAACTCTGCCGCAGACGCGCTCCTCCCCCACCGCTGTTCTTTGCGCCTGGAAGGTCACATCGTGTCTGATGAATTCTCCTTTCGCGCTGCACAGTCATTCACATTAGGAAAGTAAATAACGGGCTGACGTCATCACAGGCGAACATCAGACTGACGGAGAACCGTAAACACGCGAGGAGCAGCGCAGCTCTTTACTGCACTATTTGATTATACACATACAGTATATATAACGTTTCCCAGGCTGGAAGGGCATCTGCTACCTAAAGATATGCTGGAATAGTTGGCGGTTCATTCCACTGTGGCGACCCCTGATGAATAAAGGACTTAGCCGAAGGAAAATGAATGAATGAATATATATTGAACATTTCAAGTTAATCAAAACCTTTCGTTAACACAGACATATACTCTCTCTAACACACACACACACACACACACACACACACACACACACACACACACACACACACACACACACACACACACACACAGAGAGAGCGAGAGAGCTTTTCCAGTTTTAAATGTGTCCGCCTGAGTGAGATGAAGCTGCTCCGAGGTCAAAGTTCACGTCTCTCTGACCTCTGACCTCCTGCAGGCCAGAAGCTTCCTCCTCCTTTTACAGCCCATTGTGATGCAAACTACTGAACACAGAGTTCAACTCCTCACACACACACACACACACACACACACACACACACACACACACACACACACACACACACACACACACACACACACACACACACACACACACACACACACAGACTATATATAAGGATCGTGATTTTCTCCTAGCCCAGCACTAATACTATTAATACTTAATGCATCCAAAATACACACACACACACACACACACACACGCACGCACACACAAACGAATCTGCTTGAACACTGAATTTAAGTGCACTAAATAAAAAAAATAATAATAACCATTCATTCATTCATTTTCCTTCAGCTTAGTCTCTTTATTCATCAGGGGTCGCCACAGCGGAGTGAACTGCCAACTATTCCAGCATATGTTATACACAGCGGATGTAACCCAGTACTGGGAAACACCCATACACACTCATTCACACACATACACTACGGCCAATTTAGTTCATCAATTCCCCTATAGTGCTAACCACTGTGCCACCATGCCGCCTAATAACCTTACATATAACCTCAATATTTACAAATTCAAGCATCAATAAAGTAGCTTTACTGTTTATCTGTGAGAGACATTTACAGGATTATTATATTAACATTGATATTTGCACACAGTTAGCAGCTTACGATGTATTCATTCATTCATTTTCTTTTCTGCTTAGTCCCTTTATTAATCTGGGGTCGCCACAGCGGAATGAACCGCCAACTATTCCAGCATATGTTTTACACAGCGGATGCCCTTCCAGCTGCAACCCATCTCTGGAAAACATCCATACACACTTATTCACACACACACACACACTACAGACAATTTAGCTTCCTCAATTCACCTGTACCGCATGTCCGGGGAAACCGGAGCACCCAGAGGAAACCCACACCAACACGAGGAGAACATGCAAACTCCACACAGAAACGCCAACTGACCCAGCCGAGGCTCGAACCAACAACCTTCTTGCTGTGATGTGACAGCACTACCTACTGCGCCACTGCGTCGCCTTACAATTCATTCATTCATTCATTTTCTGTATGGGGCAGCAGTCTTAGGAGAGAACCCCAGACTTCCCTCTCTCCTCAGACACTTCCTCCGGCTCCTCCGGGGGGATCCCGAGGCGTTCCCAGGCCAGCGAGAGACATAGTTCCTCCAGAGTGTCCTGGGTCTTCCCCGAGGCCTCCTTCTGGAGGGACATGCCTGGAACACCTCCCTAGGTAGGCGTCCAGGACCTTACAGTGCCTTACAATGCATACAGTAAATTATAATTTATAGCTGTGATGTAAAGCTGAACGGAAAAGATGTGGTTTTGCTTCATAATCGATTACGTCATGTCACGTGATGCTGTCATTATTTATAATAGGCAAGTCATCTTGCAATCTCTGCCTCATGTCATCTTTATGTCTCAGAACTGTGCTTTGTCTGTAAATGATGACACGTTGACATCTAGTGGACATTACAGATACTGCATGTTATTTTCACACACACACACACACACACACGCACGCACGCACACACACACACACACCGCTCAAAATAAATCTTAAATGATTTTATTTAGTGAGTTTGCATGAGTTTCATTTAGTTGTTCTTGATATGCATTGAGGCGTCACGGTGGCGCAGTGGGTAGCACGTTCGCCTCACAGCAAGAAGATCACTGGTTAGAGCCTCAGCTGGGTCAGTTTGCATTTCTGTGTGGAGTTTGCATGTTCTCCCCGTGTTGGGGTGGGTTTCCTCTGGGTGGTCCAGTTTCCCCCACAGTCCAAAGACATGCGGTATAAGGGAATTGGCTAAGCTAAAATTGACCGTAGTGTACGATTATGTATGTGAATGAGTGTGTGTTTCCCAGTATTGGGTTGCAGCTAGAAGGGCATCTGCTACGTAAAAACATATACTGGATAAATTGGCGGTTCATTCCACTGTGGCGACCCCAGATTAATAAAGGGACTAAGCCGAAGAGAAAATAAATGAATTAAATTAAAGCAAAAATGAAAAAAAAACCTGTTTTCTGAAGCTGCATCTTGATTAAAAAAGAATAATAAATGACAGAATAAATGCATTTATTTATATGGATATAGAAATGGGATTATTAGGAGTTGTGTTGGGGATTGTGTGTGAAATTTCATGCTCACAAATAGACATTTTATATGTTTATATATATTGGCTAGATTTAAAGATTTCCTGTTTTATGTAGTTGGGTAACACTTTATTTTGATGGTCCATTTGAGTATTAGTAGACTGTCTGCTTACAGTTTTTCTCAGTGGCTTTGGTGCATTTCTCACAACACTATTTACATTTGCACAGCAGTTCATGCATTTCTCAAAACAATTAGTACAAAACCTAACTGATAACCTGCAAAAGCGCGTCACTTGCTCAAAATGGAGAGCTCATTCCTCAAAAGCAAGTATTGATGTCAATGAAAGTGTCAATGTCATCAAGATGAAAAGTCCTGACACCATTGTTTATGAACAGGATAGTCAAATGGCTTTGTCATGTTTTCATTATGACACTTTACTCTGTACATTTTTTCAGTCAGATTTTGGTGACACGTCCTGAAAATGCTCCAGACAGCACTATATACTATTAGCACAGCCATTTGAAAACTACAGTAAAGTTAGACATCACTGCATTTAGTGAGGTATCTGAGTACAACACACTGAATATGTGTGTTTCACATGTTTACTGCATTTGCTCTTTACAATTCTAATTTATTCACAGCATTGTGCAAAAGAATAAATACACCCTTATTACAGTTTTTCTCAGTGGCTTTGGTGCATTTCTCACAACACTATTTACATTTGCACAACAGTTCATGCATTTCTCAAAACAATTAGTCATTTGTGCACATCATAGTAGCAGTTTCTCATTCCTTTCAACAAATTGTGAATGCTTTTGGACATGCATCAGTTGCTTTCATACAACTCTCTGCTGTTTGTAACATTATCATCTGCTTATGTCATGTCAGTCAAAATGAACTAAACTTGTGGATGCTGAATGGTCACACCATATTAAACAAATAGTCCTCATTTCATTACTTGAGTCATTACATACACAAATGTTGAACTAGTTGTCAAAATCTGTCAAGCTAATTTTATTTAAAAATGTTAAAACAAAATTCTGAAAATGTCTCCTAAATTGAACAATTTGATGAGTGATTTACAGAGCTGTGTATGTTGTAGGTTCAGTTCCAATACATACTGCAGTATTGTCTACAGTTGTGCACAGCTCTACCCAAAGGAGGTTTATGTTTGTTGTAAATAAGGCTGTGTTTATTCTTTTGCACAATGCTGTGAATAAATTAGAATTGTAAAGAGCAAATGCAGTAAACATGTGAAACACACATATTCAGTGTGTTGTACTCAGATACCTCACTAATGCAGTGATGTCTAACTTTACTGTAGTCTTCAAATGGCTGTGCTAATAGTATATAGTGCTGTCTGGAGCATTTTCAGGACGTGTCACCAAAATCTGACTTTATTGCATTGGAAAAAATGAACAGAGTAAAGTGTGATAATGAAAACATGACAGAGTCATTTGACTATCTTGTTCATAAACAATGGTGTCAGAACTCTTCATCCTGATGACATTGACACTTTCATTGACATCAATACTTGCTTTTGAGGAATGAGCTCTCCATTTTGAGCGAGTGACACACTTTTGCAGGTTATCCACTAGGTTTTGTACTAATTGTTTTGAGAAATGCATTAACTGTTGAGCAAATGTAAATAGTGTTGTGCGAAATGCACCAAAGCCACTGAGAAAAACTGTAATAACAAACACAAACTGAGCTGTGCACAACTGTACACAATATTGCAGGACATATTGGAACTGAACCTACAACATACACAGGTCTGTAAATCATTCATCAAACTGCTCAATTTAGAAGACATTTCAGAAAAAAAAAAGATTTAAAGTTTTTAAATAAAATGATCTTGACAGATTTTGACCACTAGTTCAACATTTTAGTGTGTAATGACTCCAGTAATGAATTGAGGACTATTAGTTTAATATGGAATGACTATTCAGCATCCACAAGTTTAGTTCATTTTGACTGACATGACATAAGCAGATGATAATGTTATAAACAGCAGAGAGTTGTATTAAAGCAGTTGATGCATGTCCAAAAGCATTCGCAATTTGTTGGAAGGAATGAGAAACTGCTACTATGATGTGCACAAATGACTAATTGTTTTGAGAAATGCATGAACTGTTGAGCAAATGTAAATAGTGTTGTGAGAAATGCACCAAAGCCACTGAGAAAAACTGTAATATCTGTTGATACAGACATTCAACAGACATTAAACTGACTATAAGAAACTTTGCAAGTACATGTCAACTTACCCTAACTCTATCCCCAACCTAACAGTCTACTTATAATCTATTGAGAATTAGTTGGCAGGTAGATGCAGTCTAACTTAAATTCAACAAACTGACCATCAACATAAAGTGTGACCTTTAGGGGATCTGGATGTACTGTGGCTAAAATAAAAACAACAAATAACAAAAATAAATAAATTGTCACGGTTTATGGGTCTGTGTGTTCTTTCTGTATGTTATGTGTCATGCTATGTGTGTTGTCGTGTGCGAGGGTGTGAGTTTGTTTATCCGGCAGCTAGCTCTCTGCAACTCTCACATGGTCGCCCACTGAAGCTAAGCAGGGCTGCGCCCAGTGAGTACCTGGATGGGAGACTACATGGGAAGACTAGGTTGCTGCCGAAAGTGGTGTTAGTGAGGCCAGCAGGGGGCGCCCAACCTGCTGTCTGTGTGGGTCCTAATGCCCCAGTAAAGTGACGGGGACTCTATACTGCTCAGTGAGTGCCGTCTTTCAGATGAGATGTTAAACTAAAAATGTGGTCATTAAAAAAATCCCAGGATGTCCTTCGAAAAAATCCTGGCCTCTGTCCATCATGGCCTCCAAACCATTCCCAAATCATAATTGGCTTCATCACTCTGTCACACCAATGGTGTGTGGTGTGGTGTGGTGTGCGCAAAATGGCTGCCATCGCGTCATCCAGGTGGATGCTGCACTCTGGTGGTGGATGAAAAGATCCCCCCCTATGTGTAAAGCGCTTTGAGTGTCTAGAGAAGCGCTATATAAATGTAAGGAATTATTATTATTATTATTATTATTATTACCTTTTTGTGTTGACAGCGTGCCATCGAATCAGTTGACTTAATCAGCATCCTCCAGCTGATCCCTGTTTCCCTGGCTGTATATTCAGTCTGTGGTTAATGCGGGTTATCAGTCTGTTGTTTGTCCTTGTCCCTGTCTGTTCGTCTCTCAGGACTCTCAGCAATCTATTCGTCGATTGACGACTTCGTTTGGGCGAGTGGGCTCTCTCTTTGTTTTGAACTTTGCTGTTGCATTGTCTCCGGAACAGCCAGTTGTGTCCTTTGATACACATATTTCAGTGTTTTCATTAAAATTACTTGCAGTTGGATCCTCTCTGTCTGGTGTCGTGGCATAAATAAAACAGCACATGAAAAAATACATTAAATTTAAAAAAAGCTGCTTATAATAAACAGAAAAACAACAGAATAAATGATACAAACTTAATAAAATCAGTGTTATTTAATAAAACATTTGAATTTTATTTTTATTGTAAAAATATATTATTTAATTATTTAATATATGGCGACGCAATGGTGCAGCGATAACATAAATACATATATAAAAAATAATAATTAAACTATATATTAAATATTTATTCATTCATTTTCTTTTCGGCTTAGTCCCTTTATTAATCTGGGGTCACCACAGCGGAATGAACCGCCAACTTATCCAGCATATGTTTTACGCAGCGGATGCCCTTCCAGCTGCAACCCATCTCTGGGAAACACCCATACACACTCATTCACACTCATACACTATGGACAATTTAGCCTACCCAATTCCCCTATAGCTCATGTGTTTGGACTGTGGGGGAAAGCGGAGCACCTGGAGGAAACCCACACCAACACGGGGGAGAACATGCAAACTCCACACAGAAACACCAACTGACCCAGCCGGGACTTAAACCGGCGACCTTCTTGCTGTGAGGCGATTGTGCTACCCACCGTGACGCCCTTTTCTTTTTTATATACTTTATTTTGATTTGTTTTTAAGGAAGAAAAGGGGAACAAATACAAGTAATAATTTTTTTTAATAAGAAATCTGAACTTAAATGAACAGATGACTGGTCACATATTTCCTTACAGGTCACATTAACAAATACATGTAAAAATCTGATTAACTGTGTAAAGGCATTAGTACAATCCATTTCTCCCAATATTGCAGGTATTTGTCCATTTGTGTTTTCAAGATAAAGTCATCCTCTCCATATTTTGAACCAACCCAGGTTCATTCTGAAAGCGTACCACTGTATACATTTCTGGAGAGCGCCAAATACGTCCCAGGAGCTACGTTATTTGCAGTTTTTGTTTTCGCGACTCCACCAGAGGCCGCTGTTTACGATTTTACAGATCTCAAATGTCTCTCTCAGATGTCATTTGCGCCTGCTGTTCTCATGTAAATCCACTAGAGGCCGCTGTTGGCTGACTGACTGATCGACTGACCCACCCTCCTCTTTCCCTAAACCCAGGGGTCAGGAACCTTTTTTCAGCAAAGAGCCATTTCAGATTTTTTTTTTATCAAATGCATTTTTTAAAGAGCCATATGTGGGGGGGGGGGGGGGGGGGGGGGTGTATATAACAAAACCTTTATTTATTTATACACAAAACCTTTACTTATGTCAAAGGTGCCATCGCCACTCATGAATGTTTGAATTTACGATGTTTGAAGTTACCATAGAAATGTAAAAAATATAACTTGCCCTTTATTGCTGCCGCAATTCAAGTTAAACCACAGCACCACATATGCGCATTGGTTGAAACGTCCTTTTATTGTAAACAGAGTTCTTATTCATTTTGCTGTAGAAAATACAATATAAAGGGAATTGTAATTGTATTTTCAATAGGAAACTGATTTCTGAAAGTTATATTTTTTAAAATTTTGAAATATTATTGAAGAGAGACAGCTGGAGAACCACATATTTTTGGTCAAAGAGCCACATGTGGCTCTCGAGCCATAGGTTCTCTACCCCTGCCCTAAACCCAACCGACAGTGTTTTTTAAAAGCACCGATTGATCCCTTGTTTATCGGATGTTGCCACAGCAGAATGAACCGCCAACTGTTCCAGCATATGTTTTACACAGCGGATGCCCTTCCAGCTGCAACTCAGTACTAGGAAACACCCATACACGATTATTCACACACACACACACACACACACACATACACTACAGCCAATTTAGTTAATCAATTCCCCTATAGCACATGTGTTTGGACTGTGCGGGAAACCGGAGCACCCGGAGGAAACCCACACCAACACGGGGAGAACATGCAAACTCCACACAGAAATGCCAACTGACCCAGCCGGGACTTAAACCAGTGACCTTCTTGCTGTGAGGCGACAGCTCTACCCACTTTTTTTGTTATTATATTTTTGATATCTTTTTTTTTGTATTGTGACTAAATACTAGAAAATACTTTTTTAACAAGATGTCTTTATTTAATAACATTTTACATTTATTTAGTAGTAGTTAAAACTACATACTTTAATAGTAGTTACTCTATAATTACTACGGTATTCAGTAGGAGTTTGTCAAAAAACATCAGTTTTATTTCTGTATAGTTTTAATAACTTTATGCATTTATTGATTTGAAACCAGAAGTTTACATACACAAAAGGAGCATAACCATTTTTCAAAAAGTGTCTGATGGTAAATCACACAAAACGTTCACTATTTTAGGCCTGTTAGGATTACCTAAATCATTTACATTTGCTAAATGCCAGAATAATGAGAGAATTTTGTATTAATTTCTAGACAGTCAGAAGTTTACACACATTTCCTTGGAATTTTTTAGCTTTGCTTTTAAACTGTATAACTTTGGTCAAATGTTTTGGGTCTCCTTCCACAAGCTTCTCACAATAGTTTGCAGGAATTTTGGCCCATTCCTCCTGACAGAATTGGTGTAACTGAGTCAGATTTGTAGGCTGTCTTGCTCACACAAGCTTTTTTAACTCTGCCCACAAATTTTCTATAGGATTGAGCTCAGGGCTTTGTGATGGCCACTCCAAAACATTCACTCTGTTGTCCTTAAAGCACATGTGAACTAATTTGGCAGTATGCTTAGGGTCATGGTCTGTTTGGAAGACCCATTTGTGGCCAAGTTTTAATTTCCTGGCTGATGTCTTGAGATGTTGCTTCAGTATTTCTACATAATGTTCTTTCTTCATGATGCCATCTATGCTGTGAAGTGGACCAGTCCCTCCTGCAGCAAAACTGCCCCACAACATGATGCTGGCGCCCCCATACTTCACAGTTGGGATGGTGTTTCTAGGCTTGTAAGCTTTCCCCTTTGTCCTCCAAATGTAACACTGGTCATTATGGCCAAACAGTTCAATCTTAGCTCCATCAGACCACAGGACATGTCTCCAAACATTAGTCTTTTTCCAGTGTAATTCAGCAAATTGTAATCTGGCTTTTGTGTTGATTCTGGCTTGTTGATTTTCTCATGTTGTCACACAAGGAAGCAGTGTGTTTGAGCTTTTCCTTCAATACTATTCTACAGTTGTGCCTCCAATTAACTCAAATGTTGTCAATTAGCCAATCAGAAACTTCCAAAAGCTTGACACCATCATCTGAGCTTTTTCAGAGGCAGAATAATCTTATTGTATGTAAACTTGACTTTCAAGAAAAGTTATAACAATCTCTCCAACAATCTCTCTCTCATTATTCTGCTGTTAAGCAGAACAGAAGCAAATGTGATCATCCTAACTTACCTAAAAGAGAAAAAGTCTGACTTTTATTAAATGGTTATGTGTCTTTTTATACAGTGTAGGTAAACTTCTGCTTTCAACTGTGTATATTTCCTCTGTGCGCTCCACAAAGCTGCTTTCACACGTCAGAAGACTTTTTTTCTCCAGATTTAAAGAGTTTCCCACTTACTGTTTTATAGTGAGTCAATATTTACAAAGAGGAAAAAAGAGCACAAATGTTGATAAAGAATAAATCCAAGAGTCAGACACACAGACATTCATGTAGATTTCACGACTTCACAGAATAAACACTAATAAAGAGGATATTTTTAAAGTAGCAGTTACTCCCATTTACTGCAGTCTTCAGTAGAGGTTCATCAAGACAGATCAGCTTTATTTCTGTAGCTTCAGAAAGCACAGATTGTCTTAAAGCAGCTTCATGGTAATAATGAGGAAATATAAATATATTAGAAATTAAATATATAGTTGGTGTTTCTGTGTGGAGTTTGCATGTTCTCCCTGTGTTGGTGTGGGTTTCCTCCGGGTGCTCCGGTTTCCCCCACAGTCCAAACACATGCGCTATAGGGGAACTGATGAACTAAATTGGCCGTAGTTTATGTGTGTGAATGCAAGAGTGTATGGGTGTTTCCCAGTGTTGGATTGCTGCTAAAAGGGCATCCGCTGCGTAAAACTTATGCTGGAATAATTGGCGGTTCATTCCGCTGTGGCAACCCCTCATGAATTAGGGACTAAGGCGAAGGAAAATGAATGAATGAATAACAGGGTGAGAATGTGAGAATGTGGCAAAATCTGAAAACATCAGTCAGTACATAAGTCAGTCGACAGCGGCCTCTGGAGGATTTACGTGAAAACAGCAGGTGCGAATGGCACTCGCGAGAGAAATTTGAGATCTGAAAAAGCGTACACAGTCAATGGTATGTGGATGCAGCCATTATGATGCAAGCCGAGATTGCATCTCTCAGAGATGCACTGTCAGACACAATGCACTCAATGGAGAGGGTGATGTCACTCTGAGGGGTAGGGTTAACGGTGGGGTTAGGTGAGCGCATTAGAAAGCATTGCAGGCAGTCTGCAGCCAGACCCCTCTCTACACAGCGGCCTCTGATTCATGAAAACAAAAACTGCAAAAAAAGTACCTCCTGGGACATATTTGGCGCTCTCCAGAAATGTAGGCAGGGGTACATTTTCAGAATGAGCTTCAGTTTTATAGTTGAAGTCAAAATTATTCGCCCTCCTGTTAAATTTTAATTCTCTTATATTTTTCCCCCAATTTCTGTTTAACAGAGCAGATTTTCTTCAGCACATTTCTAATCATAATAGTTTAATAACTCATCTCTAATAACTGATTAATTTTCTCTTTGTCATGATGACAGTAAATAATATTAGACTAGATATTCTTCAAGACACTTCTATACAGCTTAAAGTGACATTTAAAGGCTTCACTAGGGTAATTAGGGTAAAGTTAGGGTAATTAGGCAAGTCATTGTATAACAGTGGTTTGTTCTGGAGACAATCCAACTAATATTGCTTAAGGGGGCTAATAATATTGACCTTAAAATGGGTTTAAAACAATTAAAAACTGCTTTTATTCTAGCCGAAATAAAACAAAAAAGACTTTCTCCAGAAGAAAAAATATTATCAGACATACTGTGAAAATTTCTTTACTAAGTAAGGAAAGTAGTAGGCTACTTTTTAGAACTAGTACTTAGAAGTACTAATTAAGAAGTATCAAATCATTTTTATTCACTTTTATTTTATTATTATTTTATATTTATATTTTTTATTTAGTTTTTTTTATTATATTTACTTTTGTCTCTTTTTCTCTCTATTTTTTATTTTTGTATTTATGTCTGCACAATGTTTGTACTTTTTGTCCTGTCTGTACTGGAAGCTCCTGTCACTAAGACAATGTGTATACATACATGGATAGACACACACACACACACACACACACATATACAGTACGCACAGTCTGAGCTCCACCTGCGCCGTGGCTCACCTGATCAAAGACGATTCACTACAGTAAATATGGTTGAATGTGACACCGCAGACACCTGAGCAAATAAGGGCCGACACAAAACCATCTGCATTCACTGCATCTGCGGTTTCAGACAGAGAAACAGACACAAAACATCTTCAACGCCGAGCAGCAGCTTCCTTTCAGAATGTAAAAACTCACTAACATTATCAGTTTTTTCTTTGATGCATCAAAACCCATTGAGTTACTCAGTAGTTAAAGGGACAGTTCATACATTGGTTGTGAGAGCGTTATTTCTATATATAGCAGTGGTGTAGTCCTAAAAGAAAAGGTGGTGTACTATTACCCACCTAACCCAAATTTTAAATTAATGTAGGCAAAGAAACAACGAAAGTCAAATGTTTCTTTGATTCATTATATACACATACATATACTTTGGAAGTCAATGGTTACAGGTTTCCTGCTTTCTTCAAAATATCTTCTTTTGTGTTCAACAGAAGAAAAAAAAGCAAAACTTTTAGGGGGGCTGAATAGAAATATAGAGGGGCTAAAGCGACTCCCATGCTGTTTTATAATTTAACTGAATGTTTCAGTGAGACATCACTCAGTTGACTTGTCGTGGTCTTCGAAAAACTCATGAAATTTTCTCACAGCTGTGGCGGTCGTCAGGCGAAAGTTATGCAAAAAGGCACCAATTGCAACATATTAAGATGCGAGTTTAAAAAAAAAAAAATTTGGTATACAGTTAAAGGGGACGTGAACATATACAAGTACATTAGGGAAGTCTAATCAGCTAAACAAGTGAGTATACCGAGGGTATATGCAATTATTGGTCATCAGAAGTGGTAATACCCAAGCAGCTCGTGGAAAAAAGTAGGCATACTGAGTATACGTGCGTATAGCCCCGACTACACCACTGATATATAGTATGGTTCAAAATTACTAGAGTATTTTTTCAGATACTATTCAGAGATGTATCTACATACTCGTGTTCATGTACTTGCCACTGAACGTGAAAGTGCTCCTGTGTGTGTGTGTGTGCATGTGTTTTAAAATGACTTCAGTCTGCGACATCCTGTCCTGCAGAATCCTATAGTAATTTATAGTAAAGCACACTACAGTATAGTTAGGTACTTGAATTTATGTTGTTGTGATTCTATAGTTGCTATGGTAACACAACAACTGTAGTAAGTGATTTGTAGTTGTGATTCTATAGTTGCTATGGTAACACAACAACTATAGTAACTGATCTGTTGTGGTGATTCTATACTTGCTATGGTAACACAACAACTATATTAATTGATCTGTTGTGGTGATTCTACAGTTGCTATGGTAACACAAAAACTATAGTAAGTGATCTGTTGTTGTGATTTTAGAGTTGCTATGGTAACACAACAACTATAGTAAGTGATCTGTTGTTGTGATTCTATAGTTGCTATGGTAACACAGCAACTATAGAAATCGATCTGTTGTGGTGATTCTATAGTTGCTATGGTAAAACAACAACTATAGTGATTGATCTGTTGTGGTGATTCTATAGTTGCTATGGTAACACAATAACTATAGTAATTGATCAGTTGTTGTGATTCTACAGTTGCTATGGTAACACAACAACTATAGTGTGTGATCTGTTGTTGTGATTTTACAGTTGCTATGGTAACACAACAACTATAGTAATTGATCTGTTGTGGTGATTCTATAGTTGCTATGGTAACACAACAACTATAGTAAGTGATCTGTTGTGGTGATTCTATAGTTGCTATGGTAACACAACAACTATAGTAAGTGATCTGTTGTGGTGATTCTATAGTTGCTATGGTAACACAACAACTATAGTAAGTGATCTTTTGTGGTGATTCTATAGTTGCTATGGTAACACAACAGCTATAGTAAGTGATCTGTTGTTGTGATTCTACAGTTGCTATGGTAACACAACAACTATAGTAATTGATCTGTTGTTGTGATTCTATAGTTGCTATGGTAACACAACAACTATAGTAAGTGATCTGTTGTTGTGATTCTATAGTTGCTATGGTAACACAACAACTACAGTAATTGATTTGTTGTTGTGATTTTACAGTTGCTATGGTAACACAACAACTATAGTAAGTGATCTGTTGTAATGATTATTTAGTTGTTATGGTAACACAACAGCTATAGTAAGTGATCTTTTGTGGTGATTCTATAGTTGCTATGGTAACACAACAGCTATAGTAAGTGATCTGTTGTTGTGATTCTACAGTTGCTATGGTAACACAACAGCTATAGTAATTGATCTGTTGTTGTGATTCTATAGTTGCTATGGTAACACAACAACTATAGTAAGTGATCTGTTGTTGTGATTCTATAGTTGCTATGGTAACACAACAACTACAGTAATTGATTTGTTGTTGTGATTTTACAGTTGCTATGGTAACACAACAACTATAGTAACTGATCTGTTGTAATGATTATTTAGTTGCTATGGTAACACAACAGCTATAGTATGACAACAAATGCGCCTACACTGTAGTTTATTTTTTACGTTTATAGGGTATAATATACTGCAATACAGCACAGTTTACTGTAGTTAAAACTAAAGTATACTACAGTATTTATTACAGTTGATCAGTTCACTATAGTTAATACTACAGTATGCTGAAGCGTTCATCAACAAAGAGTTGAGAATACTATAATATATACAGTATAATATACTTTACTATATAGTTTCTTTACTCTACAATTGTTTTTCATGTGAGATGTGTCTTCATGTGTTTATGCACTTGCTGCTTAACGTGAAAGTAGTTGCTCCTGCTCTTCAATGTGTGTGTGTGTGTGTGTGTGTTCTCAAATGGCTTCAATCTGTGACACTCTGTCCTACAGAATAATAGCAACAGCATTTACACTTAAAACACACAAAAATATCGAGCAGAAATGATGAATGAGAACTGAGTGACATCCGTGCGATGAGTTCCAGATGCGGGACCAGGCCGGCGGAGGCGAGGGGTTAACCGTGCTCCAGAAAACTGCCACATAAACGGGCTGGCCGTGGACATCAGGGACTCATTTCTGCCCTTTTGAGGGGTTCAAAAATGTGCCGTTCATTTTCTCTGGCCGTCTCTTCATTTGATGTGCAGATGGCCACGACTCCCAGATGTCTGCTATTTTTTCCCCCGTGACGATTTGCAGGTTATTGTTGAAAGTTATTGTGCTTGATTACTTTTACTTCCTCTTTTTTGGCAGTCGGAATTGAAATGTTACAGATTCTTGGTACAAATTTTGATTCCAGTTCCTCCATTTACCGATAATGCACTTCTCATTCATTTTTAATATTCAGACTGCATGAAATAAAAACTGACAGTGTTTATTTTGCTAGCGCACATTTTATTATTATTAGGTAAATATTTTTTGGTAAACAGTTATTCTGTGTAAATTATTCACTCATTCATTTTCTTTTTGGCTTAGTCCCTTTATTAATCGGGGTCGCCACAGCGGAATGAACCGCCAACTATTCCAGCATATGTTTTACACAGCGGATGCCCTTCCAGCTGCAACCCAGTACTGGGAAACACCCATATACACTCATTCACACACATACTGACAATTTAGCTTACCCAATTTTACCTATAGCGCATGTGTTTGTACTGTGGGGGTACACCCGGAGGAAACCCACGCCAACACGGGGAGAACATGCAAACTCCACACAGAAATGCCAACTGACCCAGCCGGGACTCGAACCAGAGACCTTCTTGCTGTGAGGAGACAGCGCTACCCACTGCACCACTGTACGAAATTAATTCACTGAAAAAAATGTGTAAGTAATGTTCGTTTCTCTTCAGTCTGAGTATCGTTTGGATTGGCTCCTTCTTTGATGACCACACCCCTCTTTTTCTTAGCCACGCCCCACTTACAATATTCAATAATAGTTAATAATATAATAATTACAGTTAAATAAAAATACAAGACTAAACATTTTAACAATCTATTTATTTTGAGACTATCTTAAAGCAAAGATTTATATTTATAATTTGATAACAATATAAAATGAGAAATATTTGTCATCTAAATAAGGATATTTATATATATATAAAATGATAAATATATAAAATAATTTATAAATTAATTAAATGAAATTAAATAATAAAATTAAATATTTTTATTTAAAAAAATATTTAAAATAATTTTAAAATGTAAACAATTATTTTCATTCATTCATTCATTTTCTTTTCAGCTTAGTCCCTTTATTAATCCGGGGTCGCCACAGCGGAATGAACCACCAACTTATCCAGCATATGTTTTACGCAGCAGATGCCCTTCCAGCGGCAACCCAGTACTGGGAACACCCTTACACACTCATTCACACACACATGCCAACACGGGGAGAACATGCAAACTCCACACAGAAACACCAACTGACCCAGCCAGGACTCGAACCAGCGACCTTCTTGCTGTGAGGCGACAGTGCTAACCACTGAGCCACCGTGCTGCCTCATGATAGTAATTTAATAATCTAATAATTGATAGATTTTTATTATTAAACTATAAAATAATTGTTTGGGTGGTGCGGTGGTGCAATGGGTAGCGCTGTGGCCTCACAGGAAGAAGGTTGCTGGTTTCAAGTCCCAGCTGGGTCAGTTGGCATTTCTGTGTGGAGTTTGCATGTTCCCCCCGTGTTGGCGTGGGTTTCCTCCGGGTGCTCCGGTTTCCCCCACAGTCCAAACACATGTGGTACAGGTGAATTGGGTAGGCTAAATTGTCCGTAGTGTATGCGTATGCATGTGAATGTGTATGGGTGTTTCTCAGTATTGGGTTGCAACTGGAAGGGCATGCGCTGTGTAAAACATATGCTGGATAATTTGGTGGTTTATTTTGCGGTGGCAACCCCAGATTAATGAAGGAACTAAGCTGAAAAGAAAACGAATGAATGAATAAAATATAAAATTACAAATATTTGTCTAAGGTGACGCAGTGGCGCGGTAGATAGTGCTGTCGCCTCACAGCAAGAAGGTCGCTGGTTCGAGCCCCGATCAGTTGGTGTTTCTGTGTGGAGTTTGCATGTTCTCCCTGTGTTCGTGTGGGTTTCCTCCGGGTGCTCCGGTTTCCCCCACAGTCCAAACACATGCAGTACAGGGAAATTGGGTAGGCTAAATTATCAGAAGTGTATGAGTGTGAATGAGTGTGTGTGGATGTTTCCCAGAGCTGGGTTGCTGCTGGAAGGGCATCCGCTGCGTAAAAACGTGCTGGATAAGTTGGCGGTTCATTCCGCTGTGGCAACCCCGGATTAATAAAGGGACTAAGCCGACAAGAAAATGAATGAATTATTGAATGAATTAAATATTTGTCTAAATAAGGATATATATTAATTAAATAAATTAAAATAATACAATTAATTATTAAATTTTTTTAAAATTTTTTAATTAAATATAATTACAATGATTACAAATACTCCCAATATCAAAACACACACACACACACACGCACGCACGCACGCACGCACGCACGCACAAACACACAGAATCAGAATTATTAAACCCCCTTTTGAAAGTTTTTTTTTATATTTCCCAAGTGATGTTTTATTTGTTTTATTTCAGCTAGAATAAAAGCAGTTTTTAATTGTTTTAAACCCATTTTAAGGTCAATATTTTTAGCCCCCTTCAGCAATATTAGTTTTGGATTGTCTCCAGAACAAACCACTGTTATACAATGACTTAAAGTTAATTACCCTAACTTTACCCTAATTACCCTAGTTAAGCCTTTAAATGTCACTTTAAGCTGTATAGAAGTGTCTTGAAGAATATCTAGTCTAATATTATTTACTGTCATCATGACAAAGAGAAAATAAATCAGTTATTAGAGATGAGTTATTAAACTATTATGATTAGAAATGTGTTGAAGAAATCTGCTCTCTGTTAAACAGAAATTGGGGGAAATAAACAGGGGGGCTAATAAATCTGACTTCAACTGTACAAGGAAACAGTAATTAACACATTAAAATAAACAAACCTTAGACGTAGAAAGCCTGAAATCAGTATTTATCATTGTACACTGCTCTGTCACAGAATCCTGAGCAGTGTCGTTCCTGCTCTCCATTAAAGTTTACTAGTTTACATTAAAACTCTGTAATCCAAATAGATGGAAATCCTAGATGCAATTCAGAGGCCAAAAAGACATGTGTGTGATAGAGACGCTGCGACCGCACACCGTCCCACACACACACACACACACGCCGTAAATCCCCCTCCTCAACAACACATGGCTGCAATAAGCCAACAAATTAAGCCATTAGAGAAGCGTTTAAGGTACACACACACGCGCTTAAAGGAGCGAAATGGCCCTCTTGGTCAGACCAATGCGAAAAACAGCAGTGAGAACATCAGTGTGAGCAGATGTGTGTGTGTGTGTGTGTGTGTGTGTGTGTGGTCATCATGGCCTTGGCCTTGAGCTGCAGATTCAGGGTGGATTCCTTATTAATGTAATCTGTAGTACAGGGAAAAATTACTTTTAAAGTAGAGCTGATGTGTGTGTGTCTGTGTGTGTGTAATAATAATAATTCCTTACACTTACAGTTAAAGTCAGAATGATTCACCCCCTTTGAATTTTTTTCCTTTTTTAAATATTACCCAAATGATGTTGAACAGAGCAAGGAAATTTTCACAGTATGTCTGATAATATTTTTTCTTCTGGAGAAAGTCTTATTTGTTTTATTTCGGCTAGAATAAAAGCAGTTATTAATTTTTTAAAAACCATTTTAAGGTCAATATTATTAGCCCCTTTAAGCTATATTGTTTTTCAATAGTCTACAGAACAAACCATCATTATACAATAACTTGCCTAATTACCCTAACCTGCCTAGTTACCCTAATTAACCTAGTTAAGCCTTTAAATGTCACTTTAAGCTGACTTCGACTGTACACAGCTTTTTTTTGGACACTCAAAGTGCTTTACACATGGGGGGGGGGGGGGGTCTCCTCATCCACCACCAGTGTGAAGCATCCACCTGGATGACTCGACGGCAGCCAGACCACACACTACATACCAGCTGATTGGTGGAGAGGGGACAGTGATAAAACCCAGAGCTTAGTTTGTGAATTGCAAGGTCCCGGAATAGATCGGGGTAACGGATCCGGCATGTTACCCAAGGATGTAGAGGTGCCGTGCACAAGGGGGTTGTCGCCGCCGAAAGTAAAGACCATGGGTGGGGGGGTGGGTTAGGGAGTATGGTGGGGTGTTGGATGGCAGGGGTGTCGCAGATGAAAGTAATTAGTGGCAGAGTTTGTCACGGATGAAAGTGAAGAGGGTTGAGGGGGGGGGGGGGGGGGGGTATGTAAGTATGGCAGGGCGTTGGATGGCGGAGGGATGTCGAGGACGAAAGTAAAAAGCGGCAGAGTTTGTCGTGGATAAAAGTAAAGAGAGTTGGGGAGTCGCGGAAGAAAGTGACAGTGAACAGCGGCGGGGCGGGAGGGCGGTTGAGGAGGGGCATCAGTAAAATGAGGTGCCGGATCAGATTTCAGAGGTCCCGGAACCGGATCCACCAAAATTAAGCCCTGATAAAGCCAATTATGATATAAGGATGATGGACAGAGGCCAGGATGCCGGGGTTAAACCCTTACTATTTTTCCAAGGACATCATGGGATTTTTAATGACCACAGAGAGTCAGGACCTCAGTTTAACATCTCATCTGAAAGACGGCGCTCACTGACAGTATAGAGTCCCCGTCAACATACTGGGGTTAAGACACACACAGAACGCAGGTTGAGCGCCCCCTGCTGACCTCACTAACACCACTTCCGGCAGCAGCCTAGCTTTTTCATGTGGTCTCCCATCCAGGTACTGACCGGGCGCAGCCCTGCTTAGCTTCAGTGGGTGACCATGTGAGATGTTGCAGAGAGCTAGCTGCTGGCATGCATGTGTGCATGTGTGTGTGCGTGTGTGGTCAAAATGACCTTGGCCTTGAGCTGCAGAATACTTACGAATGTAATCTGTTAGTGTTACTTTTTAAATTAATGGATTACATTATTGTGTTACGCTTTATAGGAGACCTATTCTGCCCCTTTCTATAAGATCTAAAATAAGTCTCTGATGTGTGTAGTGTGTGTAGACAGGTTTTAAGTGAGAATAGCACACAGATAATGTTTTCTAGCTCTCTGAAACCCTTTTAGACTTTGATCCTAATTGTGGTGTTTTAATGACTGTCGCTTTAAATTCAAATGAGATTGTGCTCTTTTCAGAAGAGGGCGGAGCTACTTATGTATATCCATCAGCATAGCGACAGATGTAAAACAGCACTAGTGTTCTCAGTGTTGGTCAGGTGTGCATGTGTGCTTCAGTGTGAGTGTGTGCTTCATGCTTCTGTCAGTCTATGTCGCTCCTGTCGCTGTTCATTTGTGCTTCATCTAAAACTCCACATCTATAATCCTCTTAGTCTATGCTGACATTATCTTCAGCAGCTCAAACACTCTAATGCTATGTTCACACCAGACGCGGAACCCGCGGCTAAATCGCGCTATTTGCGAGTAAATAGACGCTTGAACATTTGAGTTTACTCGCTTCATTTGCGCGTCAAATTCACTTCAGAACAGATGCGGATTCGAGTCATGAGCAGGGGTTCTGTCAGCCCAGTGACTGTAGCTTCGTTGCTAAATGGCTAACATGGATTTTATTGAGAAAATAACTGTGTTTATGTGCTTTATGAAGGCTGAAAAACAGCGTCGATACGTTTGGAGCAGTGTCTGAGTCCACTAGATACTTTCTGAGGTGCACCCAGCTCTGTGAGCTCATAAACTCCTCCAGAAACTTAACCTGGATGACGGAGGCTTCCAGCGGTGCTTCTGACTGAGCCAAGCCCAGTTTGATGAACTGTTGTCGGTGTCGGCTGGAGGATTTCCCTCGGACACCAGCAACAGGTGCTACGTCACAATCATGCCCCCACAAGAGCAAGCTCCTGATTGGTTAACGAATGGCGCGAATGTCCGCAGAAGTTCAGATTTTTGAACTTGAGCGATTTGCGCGATAAGCGCCATAAGCGCCATCCGCGCCACGCCACGCCATCCGCGCCGCGCCACGCCATTCGCGCAATTCGCGTCATTCGCGCCGCGCCGCGCCATTCCTGTGTATCGCGCCGCAGGATAACTTAACATGTAAATCACTCGTGCTTGACGCTTCTTCCGCGTCTGGTGTGAACACAGCATAATGGCTAACGGACAGGCGGCTGCTTCTTACTCAGGGCTGCTGTTTATGCTAATGAGATGGAGAGATGGGCACTAGTGGGCGGGGCTTTCCCCCTTTAATGACACGTACAAATTAACAGATATTTTTTTACAGTGTATAACCAAGTTACTTTTCAGATAAAGTAATTAGAAAATGATCCAAATAAAATTAAAATTATGTAATTAGTTAACTGACGACTTTCATTCCTTTTCCTTCGGCTTATTCTCTTACTCTTTAGTCTCTCTACTATTCCAGTATATGTTTTACACAGCAGATGTCCTTCCAGCTGCAACCCAACCTGTACTGGGAAACACCCATTTACACACACACTTGGCCAATTTAGTTCATCAATTCCCCTATAGCGCATGTGTTTGGACTGTGGGGGAAACCGGAGCACCCGGAGGAAACCCACACCAACACGGGGAGAACATGCAAACTTCACACAGAAACACCAACTGACCCAGCCGACCCAGACAGGGCTGCATGATATTGGAAAAATCTACTGTAGTATATATATATATATATATAAAGAGAGAGAGAGAGAGAGAGAGAGAGAGAGAGAGAGAGAGAGAGAGAGAGAGAGAGAGAGAGAGAGAGAGAGAGAGAGAGAGAGAGAGAGATGAATACAATATCACCAGATAACTTAATATCTCTATTTGGAAAATAAATTGGTAATGTTACATTGATTGGGATGATTCTGCAGTGGGAGTGCATCTCCATAAAATTTAATAAACTATCTACAAACTTTCTGGGGCCCCCCGACACATTTTTGTTGTGGTATTACATATTTATTTATTATTTTATTTTGCAGGAATTTGTGTATTTATTTATTCATTTATTTATTTGCATATTTATTTATTTATTGGTTTATTTATGCAGGAATTTGTGTATTTATTTAATCGTTTATTTATTTATTTGTGTATTTATTTATTTATTGTTTTATTTATGCAGGAATTTGTGTATTTATTTAATCGTTTATTTATTTATTTATTTATTTGTGTATTTATTGATTTATTGTTTTATTTATTTATGTATGAATTTATTTATTGTTTTATTAATGCAGGAATTTGTGTATTTATTCATTAATTAATTAATTTATTTGCTTATTTATTTATTTATTTATTGTTTGATTTATGCAGGAATTTGTGTATTTATTTATTCATTTATTTATTTGCGTATTTATTTATTTATTGTTTTATTTATGCAGGAATTTGTGTATTTATTTAATCGTTTATTTATTTGCGTATTTATTTATTTATTGTTTTATTTATTTGCGTATGAATTTATTTATTGTTTTATTTATGCAGGAATTTGTGTATTTATTTATTCATTTATTTACTTGCTTATTTGTTTATTTATTGTTTTATTTATGCAGGAATTTGTGTATTTATTTATTAATTTATTTATTTATTTGCATATTTATTTATTTATTGTTTGATTTATGCAGGAATTTGTGTATATGTTTATTCATTTATTTATTTGCATATTTATTTATTTATTGTTTTATTTATGCAGGAATTTGTGTATTTATTCATTCATTTATTTATTTGCATATTTATTTATTTATTTATTTATTGTTTTATTTATTTGCGTATAAATTTATTTATTGTTTTATTTATGCAGGAATTTGTGTATTTATTTATTAATTAATTAATTTATTTGCATATTTATTTATTTATTGTTTGATTTATGCAGGAATTTGTGTATTTATTAATTCATTTATTTATTTGCGTATTTATTTATTTATTGTTTTATTTATGCAGGAATTTGTGTATTTATTCATTCATTTATTTATTTGCATATTTATTTATTTATTTATTTATTTATTGTTTTATTTATTTGCGTATGAATTTATTTATTTTTTTATTTATGCAGGAATTTGTGTATTTATTTATTAATTTATTTATTTATTTGCATATTTATTTATTTATTGTTTGATTTATGCAGGAATTTGTGTATTTGTTTATTCATTTATTTATTTGCATATTTATTTATTTATTGTTTTATTTATGCAGGAATTTGTGTATTTATTTAATCGTTTATTTATTTATTTATTTGCGTATTTATTTATTTATTGTTTTGTTTATTTGCGTATGAATTTATTTATTGTTTTATTTATGCAGGAATTTGTGTATTTGTTTATTCATTTACTTATTTGCGTATTTATTTATTTATTTGTGTATTTATTTATTTATTTATTTATTGTTTGATTTATGCAGGAATTTGTGAATATATTTATTCATTTATTTACTTGCATATTTATTTATTTATTGTTTGATTTATGCAGGAATTTGTGAATATATTTATTCATTTATTTATTTGCTTATTTGTTTATTTATTGTTTTATCTATGCAGGAATTTGTGTATTTATTTATTCATTTATTTATTTGCTTATTTGTTTATTTATTGTTTTATCTATGCAGGAATTTGTGTATTTATTTCTTAATTAAATAATGTATTTATTTATAATGACAAAAAAATCACTTTTTCAAACTTTATAAGGTTAAGATCCCATAATACAATTTAGAAGCAGAAATAATTATGGAAAAATAAAAACATAAATCACAAAACACAAAAAACGTCAAATTTACGACTATATTTTTCACAGCGAATCCACTATTTCGCAGATTTTGCTGCTCTTGTTTTCATTAGTGTAGGTATATGTGCTGAAATATTTGGCACAGGCAGTGGTTTGCCCAGGGCGAAGAGCTACGGCAGGCCAAATCCACTGATTATGAGTCCCAGTCTGTGTCCTGCGCTGTTTAGGAGGTTTACCCATAAAAACTCATTAGCACAAAACGCTGCTGCCGTCGGAGCTGTTGCTTCTCCAGCAGCAAGAAAGTGAAGTCATAACATTTTACGAAGCCTTCTGGGAACTTTTTCAACTGTGTTTTAACGCCGAGGGCTCGCTTATCTCCATTCCTGCGAGCGGTGGAGATTCGGGAGACGCTGTTGTGTTTTAATAAGTCCCGTATAGTCATTTTTTCCACGGTTATTCGTGCCTGGTGAAGTCAAATAATGCTAGACATGTTTAAAATGCTCGTAAAGCTGTTTGAAGCTCACATGGGAAGTTTCCACTAGAACGTCTACTCAAGCTAAATCTAACAGTTGTTTACATGCTTTAAAGGTCTCCTGAAGTGCTTTAAATGTTCGATGTTTGACGTAATTTGAACTGAAGCATGAAGAGAGGGGGCGGGGATTAAAGTAGCTCCTCTCCTTTTCGAAAATCAGCCAATAGTGTGTTGTTTTTATTACAGCTCTGCCCGTGAGAGTGGTTAAGCTCATGCGCATCAAATGAAAAGACAATGAGAAGAAGAGGGCGGGGCATGTCAGATACTAGAGAGCATCTGATTAGTCAGAAGATTTAATGAGAAACTGAAGTATGAGGCAACGACAAAAAATTGTTGATCCATTTAGGCAGAATAAACAAACTGTAAACTGTATTGTGGGGTTGAGTGGTGGGGATGTCTAGGTGTCGGGGGTGAGGTGTCTGAATAACACAGCTAAATGATCGAACTATGCACCGGGTTTCGGGCAGCCATTGCGATCGGATACCATAACAAAGCCGGCGATCCGGGGTGTTATAGACTGTACCAAAAAGTTGAGGACCGGGGGTGTGGGTGTGAGGGGGTGAAATTACGGGAGTTTTCTCGGAGAAATAACAAAACGGGAGAGTAGTGGGAGATGGGTCTGAAATACAGGAAGCTCCCGGGAAAGTGGGAGTGTTGGCAGGTATGCTACCAAACCCGCTCCGAGCTGGGATCGAACTGGCACCAGAGTCGGTTGCTCTAACAAAGAGGCTAAAGACCATTGCCTCTAGCATCTGTCACTAAAGCACCTGTTCAGGAGTGAGGTCTACCTGCATAGCACTTTACTAGCTGGCCTCTGTTACATTCACCCACCTAAACCTCACTCCCATCCGGGTCATGGCACCAATGTAACCCCCTGTCCTATACCAAACCCACTCCGAGCTGGAATCGAACCGGCGACTCTCCGCATGGGAGCTGATTGCTCTAACAAGGAGACTAAAGATTATGACCTCTAGCATCTGTCTCTAGAGCACTATTTCGGGTTCAGAGGAGTGAGGTTTACCTGCATAGCACTTTACTAGCTGGCCTCTGTTACATTCACCCACCTAAACCTCACTCTCATCCGGGTCAAAGCACCAATGTAACACCGCCTTAATTGCTCTAACAAGGAGACTAAAGATCAGGGCCTCTAGCATCTGTCGCTAGAGCACTTTCTCGGGTTCAGAGGAGTGAGGTTTACCTGCATAGCACTTTACTAGCTGGCCGCTGTTACACTCACTCCCTAAACCTCACTTCCAGCCGGGTCACGGCACCAGTGTAACACCGCCTGTCCTACACTACCAAACCCACTCCGAGCTAGGATCGAACCGGCGACTCTCTGCATGGGAGTTGATTGCTCTAACAAGGAGGCTAAAGATCATGGCTTCTAGCATCTGTCGCTAGAGCACCATTTCGGGTTCAGAGGAGTGAGGTTTACCTGCATAGCACTTTACTAGCTGGCCTCTGTTACATTCACCCACCTAAACCTCACTCTCATCCGGGTCAAAGCACCAATGTAACACCGTCTTGATTGCTCTAACAAGGAGACTAAAGATCAGGGCCTCTAGCATCTGTCGCTAGAGCACTTTCTCGGGTTCAGAGGAGTGAGGTTTACCTGCATAGCACTTTACTAGCTGGCCTCTGTTACATTCACCCACTAAACCTCACTTCCAGCCGGGTCACGGCACCAATGCAACACCTCCAGTCCTACACTACCAAACCCACTCCGAGCTAGGATCGAACCGGCGACTCTCTGCATGGGAGTTGATTGCTCTATCAAGCTAAAGACCATTGCCTCTGATGTCTGTCTTGGGTTTAGAGTGCACAGCACTTCACTAGCTGGCCTCTGTTACAATAATATATAAAAAACTTTACTTTGATTTCACCTTAAAGAAAACGTATTTTCAAATGTTGTTTTTTGGCGCAGTTTTGCATAATTTGGCCAAATTGGTTGACTGTATGACAATATTCTCATATGCTGCATCCCAATTTGCATAGCCTATCTGTCCTAAATAGTAATCAAAAATAAATGTAGTGTGTTCCAAACCATAGTATGTTAGAAAGAGTGAAAACCAAAAGTTCCTGCATGGTCTACTATTTCCTATAATTTGATATGTAGTATAATCAGTGGTGTAAAGTAACAAATTACAAATACTCAAACTACTAAAACTATTACTACTAATTGAGTAGTTTTTGAAGTAGTTTTACAAAATGTGTACTTTTACTTCCCCTTGAGGACATTTTTACTGCAGTATCGGTACTTTAACTCCACTACTTGCCTTCAATCTGCAGTCACTATTTTATTTTTTCTAGTCTATGGGGATTAGAAAAATCAGACCTGTGATTCTCGTCCAATCAAATCGCACATAGAAAGCGAAGAAGATTTCCAAAGTCTTTACACCCATTGACCCAGAGACAGTTTAGATGCATGTCTCTGATGGAAAGATGACGGATCTTGACTGTATGATGACCGAAATGGCCATAAACACCTAACAGGCACAAGACGTCAACATGACACCAGATTAACATTGTACCCCATTGTTGTGGGGAGGTTGCATTTTGTTTGGAAATGAAAATTGAGTTGACATCAGAACCCAACGTCAGGCTGACGTCAATGTCCAACGTCCAACCTGAAATCAGTGTTTAATAATGTTACAGCTTGACGTTGTGTGGATGTTACCACTATGACGTCTATCAGATGTAGGATTTTGGTTGTCATACCTGATGAATAAATGTCAGTATTTGACGTCAATATGATGTTGGTTTAAGATGTTGGCTTGATGTTAGATTTGGTCACTTTCTAACAACCTAAAATCAACCAAATATCAACATCATTTGACATCATTATTGGACATTCAAATAAGATTGTCCTTACTAGCAGTGGCGGCTGGTGTTAAAAAATGTGCGCAAACACCAGAAAAAAATCTAACTGTTGGTAAAGTAAGAGTGTAAAAGCCATTTTTCAGGTGATGTATCAAAAAACTAAAATATGACTAAAGCATACAATAAATGCATCACAAATCAGTTCATTTTAGTTCAATTTGGGTTTATCAGTAATGAAGTAATCCAGACAATCAGTAAACACACACACACACACACACACACACACACACAAATGTTGCCTAATCACTGGCCAGTAGCACTACTTGAAAATAAATTTTGCTCTCCTTTTTTTCTGGCTTGAAAATTTCTCAATCTTTTGGTTAAAGTCAGTCATCTCAGTCACCAGTCTCTTCTCTATTGACAGCATGGCCAATGCATTCAGCCTCTCTTGCGTCATGCTGTTTGAAACAGCAAACACGGAAAACAGTAAAGGCATGACTTACATCACAACCTGTCAACCAACTCCATTTGTCATGACAAGTGCTGGAAAAGCCCCGAATATACGCGAGCTCGCCATCACTTGACTACTGGTGAATTTGCAAAGAAGGTCGATCTGGTCCAAGCTCCTTGATTTTTTTTTTCTTCATCCAAACGCCTTGTGAACGGATATCTTTGCAAAGATACAACAGAATTTTCCTTCATCTCGAGAAATTGCATTCCAAGCTCTTTGGTGAGAATGGTCCAATCACATAAGGCCAATCATATAAAAACAAATATGATTCGTTCTAAAAACTAAAATGGGAGGGTTCTGGACGCAGAGCGCTGCGCCCTAAGGACAATTTAAAACCGGCCAATTAGAGCTTATCGTCATATCACGTGCATTGCAAAAGTTCATGTACCCACATAGACACCCATTAGTCCGGCGCCCCGCACACATATGAAAACATATTGTTCATACATTTTTTTCCAATAAATGTTAGTATGACTACAATAAATGTTAGAATGTTATAATTAAATCAGTTTATTTTGTTAATATTTGTGATAATAAACATTAACATATTAAAGGGGTCTAACTTGAAGGGGGCGGAGCCCCAGCGCCCTCTATTGACTAGCCGCCACTGCTTACTAGATGCTGACCAGACGTTGAATTTTGGTCACCTGAATGTCACCATCTAAATCTAACCTAATATAAACGTCTTATGATGTTGTGTGTCTGCTTGGCAATCACTAAATGCACTACAGAATGTTACGTTTACACACACACATGCACAAATTACATGTGAAAGCGTCAGCTTTTTACAGTGTAATACTCACTACTCTTGAGTACTTTTGAAAGCTCTACTTTTTACTCACACTTTGAGTAATATTTACAACAGACACTTTTACTCTACTTGCACTACATTTTTGGGCAAGGAATGCTACTTTTACTTAAATATGATTTTTCAATACTCTTCACACCGCTGAGTATAATTTGAAGTGTAGAACCATCTGTACTTTAACCACTAATATTGCCCAAAATACATGGCCAATATTATGTAAATTACAACATTACAATTATAATATTGGATGTGAATTGGATTAGAACAAACGTGTGTAAACAAACCATGAAGATGGCGGACGTGTAATATCAACCATCAAGTGGAGAAGCTTTAGTAAATGTGTTTTAGATTATTAATTAATATCCAGGCAACTGGAAAATATTTAAATCATGTTCTCCATGTTATATTTCATCTGCAACAACATTGTCCACTTCGATAAAGACGTGTTTGGATATTAACTTCTGAGGAGATTTCTCTGCATAAAAGACTAGTTTCTTTTCTGGATTTTTATAAGCTATTTTAATTTTCAAAGTCTCTTATTAATTTATTAATTTATTTATTTTGATTATTTTATGGTAGTTTGTTTACAAAATTGTTCTCTCCTTTTTCATTCCTGTTAGATGTTTATTGTGTTTGCCTTTATTGTAACTCAACCTTGAGATGACATTACTTATATTGTAATATTGTAAGTGTACCATTTTGTTTGTTCAGTTTGAAACAATAATAAAAATAAATAAACAAATGAACTAACAAAGAAATAAACAAATAAATAAATAAAACATTTCTTGCGCGCATCTACCTGCTTCCAGGGGGCGGGGCTTGCGCTGAGCTCCACCAGCTATCATTGACTCCGCCCCTGCAGCGGGAAAGTTTCTCCAGCGTCCGCGGGAGCTGCTCTCATATTGACTGGGGCTGCGGCGCTGACAGCAGCACACAAAATACTCAGAGAAGCAGCAGAGAAACCGAGGCTTATAATGTTCCCCTCTTCCCTGTGGATTATTGTTATTATAATGTTCTGGAGCTCCGCGACTCTGGACGCCAGGAAAGCAGACGAGTCCCTCAGCGGGAGCGTGCAGCGCGCGAGATGCGCGTCCCGGTGCCTCAGCCTGCACATCACGCGCATTTCTGCAGCCTTCAGACATTTACAGGTAATAATAATCGTAATGTATTACAATACAGCAGAGTTTAGTGCTTTACAGCCTCTGTGGAGAAAACAGCAACTTTTACTCCGTTTACTCTATTCAGGTCATGTGGACTATTTGTAACAGCAAGTGGAATGCGATTTATGTGCTCGGATGAATCTCTATTTTAGTATTATTTCTACTTCTACTAATAATAATATTTATCATACTCTAAACAATGATGGGTTGTCGTAACTGAACGTTTGGTCATATATGGCGGTTGTGTTAACGGTTGTGTTAAACAGAAATTTAAATAGAATTTTAAATTTGAATCTACCGTTGGGTTTGTTAACGTTTGATTTAACGTACGATTTTTAAAAATATTATCGTTATTTTATACGATCATTATTGTTATTTAATACTATTTATACTATTTATTATTGTTATATGGCTATTATTGTTATTTAATACTAACATAATTAAATTATCTTTAATGTTTAAAGAGATTTTGAACATGACACTGATTATGATACTGATTAAATTAATTTTTCGCTCATTGTTGATCTATAATACTAGTACTTCATGACAGATAATGATATGAACACTCTAAAAAGACTGGGTTGTTGTTAAGTTGGGTCAATTATAGACAAACTCGACCGTTTTCCCTAGTTATATTTGAATTACAGTTTTTTTTAACGGTTGGGTTTGTCCATATTTGACCCAACATTGGGTTTCAACAACCCAGCTTTTTTTAAAGACTTGTTTTTCAAGATGTTTACTCAAGAAAATCTGACAGCGGGTGCTTGATTTGATCATTTATTCAGCTTTATTGTTCATAAATGATGATAAAGTGTCTGTTTTTCTTTGTTAATGCTATACAAAAGCTTTAATATTGTTTAGGGTTTATGTTTTGAGCTTGTTTTATTCATCTTTTTCATTCGCATCTGGATGTTTAGTGGGTGACAGTTTAATAAAGAGGTGTTGAAATCAGGTTTCATCAAGTTTTCTTCAGAGTAATAGTCTGGACAGTTTTGCAAAGCGTCTCAGATGCAATACAACTAAAACATCTTGCTGTAATAGTGAGAGGAAAAAGTACACTAAATCTGCTCAAATGTAGACTTCGTTGTGGAAAATTGTAAGGAATGAGCTCAGCTCATAATAGGCTGGTAGAAAACTAAGTTGAGAAGGATTTTGAGTTTTTATGACAATTAAGTGCATTTCACTCACAAATTTTCATTAATAAAAATAAATTATTACTTTGATACACTACTTTAGATTATTAAGACATAATTGGAATTATGATTAGTGCAGTGTGCTATATATAGCAAATATTTTTTATCATGTTTGCAGTAATGAGAAATGTGTAGGATTGAATATAATGAATATGTGCACAAATTAATTAAAACACATTGTAACTAAGCACAATTTGAATCTTGGAATATTTATTATTTAAAATAAAATGATGAAAACAGTTATAAAAAATAATAATAAAAATGCTGGGTTGTATTAAGCCAACATTAGGTCAAAAATGGGCAAGCTGGGTTAAAAAGTGTAATTTAAGTTTAATTAAAGAAATCAACCCAACATTGGGTTTGTCATTAATTAGCTATTTGGTTTAAAACAACCCAGCAAATTTTAGAGCGCACTCTTGTTTAAGTCTATAAATTATTACAGAAACTCAGTTTTTTTGCTGAATATTCTGCCATTGTAATGTTCAAAACAGCATTTTGGTTGATCTTTAATGATATATTTGGTCTATACACTTTAAAGTGAAGGTTTTGATCGAACATTGGGTCAAATATGGGCAAGAAGGGTTAAAAATGTATTTTAAAATGAATTGAAGAAATTAACTCAACATTGGGTTTTTCCATTATTGACCATTTGGGTTAAAAAGCAGCATTTGTTAGAGTGCATACTCTTGTTTAAGTCTATAGATTATTACAGAAACTTTTTTTGCTCAATATTCTGTTATTATAATGTTCAGAACATTATTCAGGACTTTGTTGCACTTTATTAGACCTTTAGGGATATTTTTGATCTATACACTCTTAAAAAAACAATGTTTGGTCAAATATGGACAAATCCATTCATTCATTCATGCATTTTCTTTTATGCTTAGTCCCTTTATTAATTCGTGGTCGACACAGCAGAATGAAACGCCTGGACAAATCCAAATTGGGTTATTTTTTTAATTAAATTAAATTATGTTTTTAAACCCAATTGGTTGTTCTGTCCATATTTGACCCAACGTTGGGTTAAAACAGTCCATCATTCATTAAAGTGCTGTAAACGGATGATTCTTCATTGAAAAGTGATGGTTTTGTGTTTCCCTGATGTTGTTGTTTTGTCAAAAGTCAAGCGTATTCATTTCCAGAGTCCTCAGCGAAAGCCTCTCTTGTCCTTCTTGTGTTTCCTCTGTTCTGTGTTTTACTGCGTGCATCAGACACGAGTGCGCTCAAGGTTAATGCATGCATCTAATGTGTTAAACTGCACTCTAGAAAAATGCTGGGTTGCCATAACCCAACGTTGGGTCAGTTTTGGCATTATGGGATGCAGACAGATACATGAATAACGGCATATTAGAGAGAAAAGTTTTGCGATTATTTTTATGTTGGGACTGTTATTGTTATTTTAAAAAAAAAAACAGCTTTGCATTTCATTAATATTTATTTTATATGTTTACATACCTAATCAAACATTTGACCCGAAGTTCCACATAAAATTTTAAAAATTAAAGATTTTCAAGCATATAATTTAAAATGTAAAAAAAACCCATAAAAATATGGTCAATGTGGTCAATGTATATAAACTATTAATTGATTGAATTTACATACTGTAAACAATTAAATATCATGATATATATTGTTATCAGGATATGAGATGACTTCAATTCTAAAGTTAAATAGTTTGTTTTTCAATTAACTACAAATGACACTTTTTAACCCAACTTTTTTCCATATTTGAACCCACACAGCCCATCATGTTTTTTAGAACATGTCTATACAACCAAAACAAGCTCGCATCCCTCCATGGAGAAATGACGCTTCATTATGTTCCTGAAAAAAAGAAAAAAGCGCTGAGCCATTTGGCAGGAGTGGAGCGGAACTGCAGCCGTTAATGATTTGTGTGTAACATCTTTTTAAACTTCAAAAGGGCGAGTATGGAGGACGCTTGTGAATCTCTGGAGCTTTTGTCTTCAGAGGAAGTGCCATGACAGGCTGTGCTGGATAAAGGGCTGGTCGGACTGGCTGGGAAGCTCCAGGAATAGAAAGCGATTGTTGTTGGTGCTCCATAAAGAGTGTTCAGAGGCCGTGTGTGTGTGTGTGTGTGTGTGTGTGTGAGCGCGTGTGTGTATATGTGCGTGTGTGTGTTAGCAGGTCTTTCATGTGAAAATGGGAGGTCTGGTCAGCTGCAAAAACATGCACCCCCCCCCCTCTGACCTCGCCTGGTGACCAAATGCCAGTGTCACACTCCTGTGCAACTGCTGCGCTTCACCTTCTGCTGACGGGGAATCAATCCTGCCGTCCTCAGGAATTATTCAGTTGGGGGCAGAACAAGACCAGTGTAAAACCACAGCTCTGTCCAGACTCAGAACTTTCCTTCATTGATTCTGTAGAAGAACACATGAAAAGAATTTTAGAATATTTTAGTATGTTTGGATGTTGTATTTAGGGTAAATAGTGGTTTAGTCCTTTCCTATCCTTTTTGTGGATAGTAGTGGTCTATCTGCTCATTCTATTTGTCCATCAATCCATTCAATAATTGTTCACCATTCTTTCAGTTTATCCATTAGGGATGGGCATTTCTGACCATTCTTCATTTCGATTAATCCACAGGTTTGACAAACGAGTACTCGATTAATCGGGGCGGGGCTTAATCAAGAGGCGGGGCGTGTGTGCGTCATAGGGGCGGGGCTTAATCAAGAGGCGGGGCGTGTGTGCGTCATAGCGACAATTAAATAACATTCAATAAAAAAAAACATATATATATATATATAAAACCCTGTTAAAAATGTTGTTGATAAAACTATGACAGGATTCAGAAAACAATTAAATCAACGCTGTTGGGTTATTAAAAATCACCATCAATATTGGTTAACACAGTAAACATTTAAAGAAGTGTAACAAGTGGCGTATTTAGGCATGGGCAATATGGTCGATGCACATAGCGGCATCTGGGTGGCACGGGGAGACGGTGCGAAAAAAACGAGCCCCAGTACAAGCTTTGAGTTACGATTTACTTTATGCAAGTGTATTAATTTAAAGTAGTAATCCCAGAATAAAGACGTTAGAGGCCATTCACATTTGGCGTATTTTGCATGTGCAAGTTTGTTATTGTCTATGTGCAACCGAAACAAAGGTGGTGAAAGCAAACTGATGCATGCATGCGTGCAGAAAACCATTCCCGCGCACCTCACGCGCTGCTCTGCACCCGGTGTGAATAGGCCTACCGGTTGTTTAGGCTACATGCACGCCGGTAAAATACACGCCGCTTATGTACTGTGAAACCAGAGTAACTTTAATGCAGAGGTGTCGGAGCGCAGCGAGCTTTGCAAGTCGACAAAACTAAAGTTATAATATGATGATGATCTTATTTTGACTATATGGCTATGAAGCAGAAAGCAGAGATGATGAATCAGGGAGGTAAGACTTAATAACATTAATTCTCAGCCATGAGTCGGGTCTAAGACTACAGATAATTACATAATATACATATTCTTTGTATTCTATAGAATTTACTTTAATATTCAAGCAAAAGATTTTTTGCGATCTTAGCTTCTTAGCTTATCACTCCAGCTGTGTCTACATTTTTTCCAGTTACATTTTGGATTGATTTCTGTTATTTATTTAGAATAATAATTGTACAATAATAATAATAATAATTTTATTTCTAAGTACATTTCTAAAAGCAGGTTGTTCGCCCAGGGTGCCATTCGAACCGCCACTGACGTGAAGCATGTAGGTTTTCTACATGAGGCATTGTAAATAAAATTAATCATAAAGCCTAGAGACACAATATGAAAATATTAAATTACAAATTGTGTTTATCTACACAAAATGCATGTGAGCTTGAACTACATGCCAACCAGAAAGTGGATGCGGTGCGCAGGGCACTTTAAAACAACGGCAACTGAAGCGCAGAAAAAAGAAACCAAAGTTATTTTACAGTATTATCCCCTTCAATATGTGTCTTATTATTACTATAAATATTTTGGATCCGTTTTTAAAAATATAATCTACCTTTTTCTATATTGTTGACAACAACAATAAAAACACATGATACTCTGCATTTCAGTTATTTTATTCAACTGACATTTTTACCAAAACAATATTTTACTTCAGCAGCATCACAACAGATGTGGATCAAAAAGGGGTTTTTTTTTGTAAAAGGTTTGCAAAAATAAAGTTTCAGCAAAACTTAACCAAACGACTGTTAAGTAGCACAGTGATGCGCGGAGGGCGGTATAGGCTATCCGCGGGCGCTGCAGATAATCCGGGTAATAAAAAAATACATTATGATTAATTGCGGGTGGGTCATAGCAATTGACCAGCAAAAAACAGAGAGTGGACTTCGCAGAATGTGAAGATGAGACGCCCAAGCACAGTGCAAAGAAAAAGACCAAGTAAACATAACATAGCCTATAAACATAACATAACATAGCTGCTGTTTAGGCTGAAGTGACACCGTTTTTGTTATCTTTTTCCATATGTAAAAGCTGAATGCTGTTAATAACGAACGATCCACAGTAACCTATCATCATGCTTAAAACAAAGAATTAGAATTATTATGTCGATCGGGTGCGGGCTCGGGAGTGGATATATATATCCAAATATAAAATAAAATAAAATGTGCGGGCGGGCGGCGAGCGGAGGATTAGAATGAAGGAGCAGATTCGGGTGACATTTCAGCTGATCCGCGCATCTCTAGCACATAGCCTAACTCAAATTAGAAGCTAGCATAATTTGGCATGCGTAAACTTAAAATAAAAATAGCCTGAATATTTTTTACCACATCTATAAAACTTAAAGATTGGGTAAAATAACATTTCTTTCAAATTGACCAGTCAGTGGAGGTAAATAAAATAAAGCCGGACTAATTTAACTATGCTGCTTACTTAAAACAAAAACAGCCTGAATATTTTATCATGCATGGCTAATAAAACTTAACACAAGGAAGAACTACATGTTTTTTTCAAAAAGATCAGTCGGTCTACATGCTCAGATGAAAGCCGAGTGCAAAGTTTATTTTCAATTAGACGGCGGTGGAAAAAAGGCGCTCAGAAGGCAGAGAAGTTGCAGGAACAGCCAGGTACCACTGGGCAAAGGTGCTTAGCCTTGCAGATCGAGACTCATTTACTTGCACCACAATAAAGGATCCGGGTTTAGAGAGATGCATGGCTCCATGAAGTAGCTTTCGATTTTGGTGTCATCCGGTGAAACATCATCACAACATCATCATCATAGCCATAGCCATAGGCTAGTCCTCGCCGAAAAGATTGTCTGACACGGCGCGCACATGACAGCTGAAAGCATCACACACCAGACGCGCACATTCGCATGGTATTTAAAATGAAACTATTCAGATGGCGCTCTGTGACGCGGCAGTAATATGAAATGTCCTGAGTCGTGGCTGGGCACCGCTGTGTACCCTGAAACCTACGTTTAGAATTCTGAAATGCGCTGCGTGGCGCGGCGCTTCTGGTGTGTGACCCCCTATACTCCATCTGCGCTCAGGTCTCTCTGGACCGCAACTCCCTGCAGCCATAACCAATCAAATATCAAACTACCGCCCAAATACCAGCATAACCAATCAGAAAGATTTAAAGTAATTTAATTTTAGAGCCAATCGATCATCGTTTTCATGCTCGATCGTCGCTGATGCGTTCGATTAATCGATTAATCGAATGATCGTGCACATCCCTATTATCCATCTATGTATTTTTCTATCCATCCAGTCATCAGTTCATCCATCCATCCATCCATCCATCCATCCATCCATCCATCCATCCATCCATCCATCCATCCATCCATCATGCAGTCTATTTGTCCATAAATCCATCCAATAATTGTTCACCATTTTTTCAGTCTATCCATCTATGTATTTTTCCATCCATCCATCCATCCATCCATCCATCCATCCATCCATCCATCCATCCATCCATCATTCAATTTATTTGTCCATCCATCATTTAATCTATTTGTCCATCCATCCATCCATCCATCCATCCATCCATCCATCCATCCATCCATCCATCCATCCATCCATCCATCCATCCATCCATCAGTTTATGAATCTATCTGTTCATTATGTCTGTCCATCCATCCATCCATCCATCCATCCATCCATCCATCCATCCGTCCATCCATCTATTCATCCATCTATTTCTCCATCCATCCATCCATCCATCCATCCATCCATCCATCCATCCATCCATCATTCATCTATTCGTATGTTGATTCATTTATCCATCATCTATTGGTTTTTATTCTTTCCATGCTTTAATTGCCCATCCATCCATCCATCCATCCATCCATCCATCCATCCATCCATCCATCCATCCATCCATCCATCCATCCATCCATCCATCCATCCATCCATCCATCCATCATTTAGTCTCTTTATCCATCCGTCCATCTGTTCATTCTGCCCTTTCATCTATCCATCCATCTCTTTAGTTTTTGAATCTATCTGTTCATTCTGTCCATCCATTCATCCATCCAGTTTATGAGTCTATCTGTTCATTCTGTTTGTCCATCCAACAGTCTGTCCATCCATCCACCCGTCCACCATTTATTGTATCCTTCCGTCCATCCATCCATCAATGCACCATTCATTTTATTTAAACTTGTGAATAAACATAACATATTTAAGCCTTTTGAAAAATGTCAAACACATATTTATTTAGTGACCAATTAGTGATATTTGGCCATTTAGAGAAACCAGATGCTTTTAGAAACCATTCAGATCCTGCAGGATTGTTTTAATGCCTCTCAACTAATTAAGCAGATCATTTAATTTGCAATTAATCATTTTGTATTAAATTAAGACTACATTTTTTTGAATCCTCTTTATTCGTGGTCACAGTGTTTTATTCAGGCTGCTTCTGACACACATTTTATTTTCCGAATAACAGTGTATAGGTCATCAAAACATGCAGTTTAATGAGCAGCGAAATTAAGCCTTTTTGGAGTTTTTATTGTCCACTTTGACGTCTAAATAGCACAGTATTTATGTGCGTTTGAGTATCGGCGATTCCATAACAGACAGAGGGAAACACCCGGCTGTAAATCCACTGAAAGAGCCGCTCTGTTTCTACTCCTGCGCTTGGAAAGCATCTGCTGTGTGTGGAATTATTTATGTGTGGATGAATTAAGCCAAAGGTGTGTCAGAGAGGTCCGGCTTGCACGCTTGACGTCGTAAAAATTATTACGTTTTAAATTAAGCCCTTCGTTCTCTGCGTTCACCTCTTAGAGTTAATGTGCCGAGCCCGAGGGACACACGTTCTGATCCAAAGGAAAGACAAACATTGGAAAGAAGTTTTGCCGTGTCCCCTTGTTGAGCGCCTTTGATATGAAACATCTTGGAAATGAGCTCAAAACCGCAGCAGCTCATATGTGTGCGGTTTTTCATTAGTGAAGACATGAATGAAGTCTTGTGTGAAGCTTCACATGCTCACATGTACCCAGCACAGTCTTTTCTGATTAGTTTTGAAAGTTTTCAGCTAAATTTAAGTGCTGATGGATTAGTTCTGATTATACTACAGGGTTGTTGAATGCTTAATTTTAATTCTCTGATGAGGATTCTCAGGTGTTTGGTTGTTTTCAGATAAACGCACCGCTAAAGTAGTTCTGGCAGGTTTACAGCTCCATATCACTGAATGATTAGAGTTATTTCACAGCTACAACAGTCAAAAATTACATCAGAACACAACAGAAGGAGGTGGAGGACACTAGTGCTACACATAGGAGATGTTTGAGGAGGACAAAAACCTGACAAGCAGAATAACACCAAAGTCCCTTTAAGGCAAGTCATTTCACTTGGCAGCCATCATTGAAACGCCTCTCGGGCAGTATGCTCAGGCAGACTGTCTGAATGGGGAAACTGTTTGCCAAGCTTACGATTACATCACATATTTAGAACCACCAACAACAAATAAGCATAACATAAGTTTAGTTTCTAAACGCAGAATCAAACAAAATCTCAATATTTTCAGGGTGCCCGAGCTAATGTGCATGCACACACGAAAGGTACAAGATCACGACACCAACCTTGATAACAACAACAACAACCTGGATAATGATCGTCAGATTGCGAAGTTCTTCTGAAGTAATCCACAACTTGGTCTTGATGGCGAATCTCCTGCAGAAATGACAGCGACTTTTTGTTTACAATTTTGTGGGTTTGTGTTTGACAGTGGTGGAAAAAGTACAGAAAAATCATACTCAAGTAAAAGTACCATTACTTGCTCAAAACTGTAGTTCAAGTAGAGTAAAAGTATCTGTTGTAAATATTACTCAAAGTATGAGTAAAAAGTAGACCTTTCAAAAGTACTCGAGTAGTGAGTGAGTATTACTGTGAAAGGCTAATGCTTTTTATATGCAATTTGTGCTGGTGTGTGTGTAAACGTAACATTTTGTAGTATATTAAAGTCTCCTTTCCACTGCACACGACAAGCGACAGACCGGAAGTCATTCATTTCCAATGGAGAGTAGTCCGGGAGCTGCGTGGAATTCCGATCATCTCTGTATGCGGAAAATTCGGATCCGAATTGAGCTGCGAATCCGTTGAAATATTTGAACTCCTGCGACTAGACCGTATGCGACCGGCTGACCGGATCTGATGTATTTCAGTGTTGTCCAATCTGGTGCTTGCGCATGAGTTATTTTTTTTAATAAAAAAAAAGTCTATATTAAAAAAACATTTTCATTCATAAATGAGTAATAAAAAATATTGTTTTTATGTTGTCTCCACATTCCCTCCAAAATTTTAAGCGGTCTATGAGTTTCTAGTATTCATTCATTCATTCATTCAACCATAGTGAATGCACAGGGAATAAAGGCTCTTTTTGCGCTTTATTTTAAACACCACGAGAATCAGCTCTCTCATGGTGCACATCAACACTGAAAATTCTGTGCGACTGCCACAAGTCAGTCTTGCGACTGTGACAGTCGTGTCCAAATGTTGTGTGCAGAGGAAAGGCAGCTTAAGTTATTGTTTAAGACTATTTGGCAATTTTCAGACAATGTAAACAGTCTCTGGGTCATTGCATGTAAAGATTTTGGCCGTCTCCTTGGATACTTTTAATGCTTTCAAACAGCTTGCTACATTTATAGAGCGCCTCATGTCTTGAGGTTGTTTAGTATGATGCTATTTACCTTCTATGTGCGATTTGATTTGAGTATTTTTAATCTGTTGCTTTGCACCACTTGTGTTTGGGTAGTTGCTGTCATGTGGTGTGCGTTTGACAGGACGGACTGTACCTTGGGTTTGTTTCATACTGATTACAAAAACAAAAAACTTTTGTCTTCAATTGTACTTGGTTCATTTAAAAGTTCAGATTTCAAGCTTTTTTTGGGGATATATTTCTTATCTCTGTGAAGCAAGTATTCGCTGAGATTCCAGTGCATTTGTTGACCACCAAATTGTCATAAAAGCACACATCTGGTCCTCCAGAGAAACGTCAGTCTATAGCGATTGATGATTGGCTCCTGTACTAGTAGGCGGGGCTTCATTCGCCATATTGACCGTTACACTTTTCCCCATTCAAAACAATACGTCTGGTGTATTCTATAGTCTTTGATAACACACTCCAGGACCTTGAATTACTAAAACTTACTACAAATGAAAGAAAATGACTGATGCACTCCTGAGGTGTAACAGCCACTCTGCTTCATCATGTAAACACCTCAGGGGTGCATTATTTTCTAATAATTCAACAGCCCAATCATCAATAATTCCTTATACATAATTCAGCTTAAATAGGGCTGTATAAATATTTGCTGCATTGAGGATTCATGGATTGCTTCTAAAATTTTTGGATTGCATTGAGATTCACACTGGAAGCAATTCTGAGCTTAGTTTTTAACAGCAGATGGCCCTCTATGTTCATATTAAATAGTAAATGGTGCTCTATGTTTAGCAGTAGATGGTGCTTTTAGGCTAGGTTTTAATAGTAAACGGTACTCTAGACTAGCAGACGGCACTCTAGGCTAGTATTAAACGGCACACGGTGCTCTAGGTTAGTTTTTAACAGCAGATGATGCTCTAGGCTAGTTTTAACAGCAGACGGTCCTCTAGGCTATATTATAACAACAGACAACGCTCTAGGCTAGTTTTAAACAGCAGACTGTGCTCTAGGCTAGTGTTTAACAGCAGATGATGCTCTAGGCTAGTTTTAACAGCAGACGGTCCTCTAGGCTATATTATAACAACAGACAACGCTGTAGGCTAGTTTTAAACGGCAGACTGTGCTCTAGGCTAGTGTTGAACAGCAGAAAGCGCTCTAGGCTAGTTTAACAGCAGACAGCGCTCTAAGCTAGTGTTGAACAGCAGATGGTGCTCTAGGCTATATTATAACAGCAGACAACGCTCTAGGCTAGTTTTAACAGCAGACGGCGCTCTAGGCTAGTTTAACAGCAGACGGTGCTCTAGGCTAGTGTTGAACAGCAGATGGTGCTCTAGGCTAGTTTAACAGCAGACAGCGCTCTAGGCTAGTTTAACAGCAGACGGCGCTCTAGGTTAGTGTTGAACAGTAGATGGCGCTCTAGGTTAGTGTTGAACAGTAGATGGCGCTCTAGGCTAGTTTTAACCTTGCACTAAAATGCATTTACCAGATTAATCCAAACACATCTCACTATGAACACCCTTTATTTCACTAAAACTTTTAAGTGACTAATATTAAAGAATCATAGCTTTATTAATGATTAATTCAGTTTTAAGGGGTGTATGTAAGAAATTAGAGGTATGTCTGTTTGTAAAACATACAGCGCCATCTGTTGATCAAAACCAAGCTCAATCCCTTAACTAAAGAATCGCAATGCATTCAGATAAATCCCACAGTCATTGGGTATGGCCACAGTTGTTGGTGAATCTTCTGCTCTTTGGCCTGTTTGAGCATTGGGTGTGTTATTAAGCAATAATATCTCTTTAAACAGCCCAAGAGTCAATCAACTCAACGTTTCGTGTCTTTATTTCCACTTTACAGCCCGTTTATCTCCAGAATGTGGCATCTGTAGATGTTTTGCAGCTTATGAAACACTGATAAGAGTGGGTTTGCGGATTTAACAGCACATTGCACAACCCTGACAGAGATGCCACATCTCCTAAGGGTTTCTGCATTCTTTCACATTTTTAGCTGAACAGATGCACTTATAATGGACCGTTCTCTTATCTTGCAAATATACATTTCATAGTTTATTATTCATCTGAAATTCAACCAATAAAAATAATTTGTATATTTTATACTCATTTAATGGTTTAATATGTTTTTGTGATTTCTATTACCCAGGCAATTAATAACATAGCAAAAACACTGGCCAATTTAAGACTGATGTTTTCTGAATTTATATAGGTGTATATAGGTTATATAGGTATTCCAGCTGTGGCGGCAGGCCTTTTGATCTACTACCTTTGACGTTATTTCAATGACAAATGTTCTACAAGTCGAGATCGGATTTGTGTAATACGAGCGTTTTGCTTGCGCTAGGATTTCCTCTGTTTGTGCACAAAACTTCTTGCACACCTTCAAATATACGCTGCTCAAGTGCAATTTAGCGCATTTACGTAGAGAATTTGTCTCCAACCTTTATTAGATTTGCAAGGAATATTTATGAACGTCTCCAATAGACCTACAGAGCGGCATTAATGCGTCCTGAGGTAAAGTGAAACGGCTATAAACTCCAGCAAGATAAAGTCTTTGTTGTATGCAGAGCCACAGACCTTTATCTATAAATAAAGTATAATTATGGAAACTGTACATCCTAAATCAAAGCTATACGTCATGTTTGCTGGCCTCACACATCACGCACCTGTCAGTCAGTCTGTCAGTCAGCATGTCACCTTAAACGGTTAAACAAATGACGCACAGCACTACTACGGTTACAGAAAAGTTTGCGCTGTTATAATTCACTTACCTTTTAATACGTTTTGGTGCGACTATAACCCGCTATTTAAAAAAAAAAAAAAACGACAATGTTTTGAATGAGAAGCTGTAATGTAGCCGTGGCGGGATGAATTTTGGCGTGGCGCCCCGCCATGGTAGAATGAATGTAGCTGAAACCTTGGGTGTGTATATGTATGTATGTGATTGTTAAAAGTCAATAATAAAATATATATTTTTTAAATAAATAACTAAGTTACAATAAATAAATAATGCATTTGACAGTACAGTGTTATAATGAATTAGATTTTTTTAGCTTAATAGAAAACTTAATGTTTATATATAGAAATATATCTTATTTTAGCTTTTACGTTTTTAAGTTTTTATCAAGCTTTTATATTTAGGTTCAGTCATTTCAGTTCAACGGCAGTAAAATATATTATTATTAATTTATTAATTATATTATTATTAAATATATTATTTCAATCATTTATTGAAATGCTTTATTTTCCAAAATGTCCCTTAGTCAATTCATTGTTATTTATTTATTTATTTATTTATTCATCTATTTATTTATTCATCTATTTATTTATTTATTCATCTATTTATTTATTCATCTATTTATTTATTCATCTATTTATTTATTTATTTATTTATTCATCTATTTATTTAATCATCTATTTATCTATTTATTTATTTATATATTCATCTATTTATTTATTTATTCATATATTCATCTATTTATTTATTTATTTATTCATTCATCTATTTATTTATTTATTTTATTTTATATATTTTTGAAAATTGGTCCCATAAATGAGTGATTTTAGGGTGCTTTCACACCTAGACGTTTGTTTCAGAACCTGTCCTGTTTCCACAATTAGTGCGGTTCGTTTTGCATATGTGAATCCAGCAATCGCGCTCGGAGCCGCGCCAAAACAGTCGGTCCGAGATCGCCTGAATGAGGTGGTCTCGGCTTGAATAAAATGAACTCTGGAGCGGATCGATTGTAGTGAGAAAGCTAAATGATTCAACGAACTAACCAACCAGGCTATATCACAGTGTATTATGGATATGTAATAGGCATATACGGCTATATGAAGAGAGAATTATGAGTAGGGCGGGATGTCATCATTCCTATCAGTAAATGTGTGTTTAATGTTTTTTTTCTCTTTTTTTTAAAGATTTATTTTGGCCTTTTTATTAAGTGTATGGGACAGGAAGCGAAGTGGGAGAGAGAGAGAGAGAGAGGGAGAGGGTAGGGACGGGAATGTCCTCGAGCCGGGATTCGAACTCAGGACGCCCTGAAGTGCTACTGCATCATATGTCAGTGCGCTAACCACTAGGCTATTGCGCTGACGTGCGTTTAATGTTAAATATGTAAGTGAAAGCATGCTGAACAAGAGCTGTTTATTCGTTAAAAAAATTGACCGAACTGCAGTCTTGGTTTATCTGTTATTTCTTTCTATAATGTAAAGCCTATAATGCATAACTCTAGCCAATGGTTGTGCATGAGAAAGTCTTACCTTTGATTTGTATTTGGTGATGATGTCTGTGGGTGTCACCATTCTAAATTAAAGTGCAGCTTTTTGCTTATAATGTCTTATTGCTCATCGTCATAAATTAAAATAAGGACATGACAGCTGAGCGAGACCCTGAAACTCTGACCAATGTGAGGAGAGTTTACTCGCACGTGACTTGTTTTCGGTCAGTTTAGAAAGTTTGCAGTGTGAAAGCGAACCACATCAAAAACAAAAATAAACTTTAAGAGTAAACAAATAACCAGTTTTAATTGTTTCAGAACAAAACAATCGATCTACAGGTGTGAAAGCACCCTTAGATTTTACTCCCATTAAAAAAGTTTTTAAATTTGTGTCCTGATAATTGAAAAAAAACAATACCAACAAATGTGTCGTTAAATTTAGGGTGTGAATACTTTTGCACAAAGATGATATATGGGGATCTGTTGCATCTTAAAGATTAGAGTTATGACAAAATGATGAACAACACTTGTCAATGAAACGAGAGCCGTATGGCGTGGATTTACCCAAAAATGGCTCTGTGCTGAGAGTTTTATGCTGGTGGCACGTCATGATTTTGCCAAGTACGATGCGATCCTGGATTAACATCTATGTTGATCCTGAAACATTGTTGTTGGAAAATGTAATCCATACCTATTCCCTACCTCAAACCCAACCATAACTGTAAATTATTCCCAATAATAGTTGGATTACAATGATGTAGAGTAGAACTGCATAACCCTAATTAGAAATTGAACACGACATTAGCGATGCTGGTGTGTTTGGAACTGTGTTGTGTTTTTGTTTATTTATCCAGCTGTATTTATTATCTGTTGTTCATCCATCCAACTATATGTCCATCTATTCTTTCCTCATTCTGTTTTCATTCATTCATTTTCTTTTTGGCTTAATCCCTTTAATTATCAGGGGTCGCTACAGCGGAATAATCGGCCAACTTATCCAGCATATGTTTTATGCAGCGGATGCCCTTCCAGCCACAACCCAACACTGGGAAAAACCCATACACTCTTGCATTCATACACATACACTACGACCAATTAATTCCCCTATAGCGCATATGTTTGGACTGTGGGGGAAGCCGAAGCACCCGGAGGAAACCCACACCAACAATGGGAGAACATGCAAACTCCATACAGAAATGGCAACTGACCCAGCCGGGGCTCGAACCATCGACCGTCTTGCTGTGAGGCCATCGTGCTACCCACTCTGGCACCATGACGCTTCTCATTCTGTTTTCCATCCATCAATCTATTGTTTTTTCATCAATTCATCATCCATCTATTTTCTTTAGTCTTTCTGTCCATTCATCAGTCATCCATCCATCCATTGTTTATTGATTTTTTTTTAAATCCTTTTGTCCATATATCTATCTATCCATCCATCAATCTATTTTTATTTTTATTCTTCCATCATTTTATGGTTTTCTATCCATCCCTTACTTTATTTTCATCCATCTGTAATTTTATTTGAACTCTTTTCAATGTTTTTATCTTTTCATCGGTCTCAAACATATTAGACATTTATTGAAATGTCTTATTTAAAAAAATGTTGCTTTAATCAATTCGTTGCTTTTAATGATAGACAATTTTATTATGCTTAGTGTGAATATTGGTCCAATATATGAGTGATTTTACTGCTATTAAATCATTCAAAGTGATAAAATTTGTATTTTATTTTGATAATTAAAAGCCAACAATACCAATAAACGTGCCTTTAAATTTTGAGTACTTTTGCACAAATATGATACTTGGGAGTCTGTTGCGTCTTACAGTCTAAACATTTCTTTAGTGCAGAGTAGACTGTAGAGTTATGACAAAATGATGAACAACACTTGTCAATGAAACGAGAGCCGTATGGACTGAATTTAGCCAAAAAAGGCTGTGTGTTGAGATCGAGTTGTATGCTGGTGTATTTGGATCTGTGCTGTGTTTTTAATTTATTCATCCATCCATTCGTTCATCGATTAATTTTCATCCATCCGTCGTTTAATTTTCATTCATCCGTCCATCGTTTAAATGTCATTCGTCCGCCCATCGTTTAATTTTCATGCGTCTGTCCATTGTTAAATTTTCGTCCATCCGCCCATCGTTTAATTTTCATTCATCCGTCCATCGTATAAATGTCATTCGTCCGCCCATCGTTTAATTTTCATCTGTCTGTCCATCGTTATATTTTCATCCATCTGCCCATCGTTTAATTTTCATTCAACCGCCCATCGTTTAAATGTCATTCGTCCGCCCATAGTTTAATTTTCATCCGTCTGCCCATCGTTTAATTTTCATTCATCCGCCCATCGTTTAATTTTCATCCGTCTGCCCATCGTTTAATTTTCATTCATCCGCCCATGGTTAAATTTTCATCCGTTGGTCCATCGTTTAATTTTCATCTGTCCGTCCATTGTTTAATTTTCATCCGTCCGCCATCGTTTTTAATTTGTATTAGTTCGCCCATTGTTTAATTTTCATCCGTCCGCCCATCGTTTAATTTTCATTCGTCCGCCCATCGTTTAATTTTCATTCGCCCGCCCATTGTTTAATTTTCATTCGTCCACCCATCGTTAAATTTTCATTCGTCTGCACATCGTTTAATTTTTATTCGTCCGCCCATCGATTAATTTTCATTCGTCCGCCCATCGTTTAATTTTCATTCGTCCGCCCATCGTTTAGTTTTCATTCGTCCGCACATCGTTTAATTTTAATTCGTCCGCCCATCGTTTAATTTTCATCTGTCCGCCCATCGTTTAATTTTAATTCATCCGCCCATCGTTTAATTTTCATCCGTCCGCCCATCGTTTCATTTTCATTCGTCCGCCCATCGTTTAATTTTCATTCGTCTGCTCATTGTTTAATTTTCATTCGTCCGCACATCGTGTAATTTTCATTTGTCCGCCCATCGTTTAATTTTCATCCATAGGTCCATTGTTTAATTTTCATCCATAGGTCCATCGTTTAATTTTCATCCATAGGTCCATCGTTTATTTTTTATCCGTCTGTACATCGTTTAATTTTCATCTGTCCGGCCATCGTTTAATTTTCATTCGTCCGCCCATCGTTTAATTTTTATTCGTCCGCACATCGTTTAATTTTCATTCGTCCGCACATCGTTTAATTTTCATTTGTCCACCTATCGTTTAATTTTCATCCATAGGTCCATCGTTTAATTTTCATTCGTCCGCCCATCGTTTATCTTTCATCCGTGTGTCCATCGTTTGATTTTTCATCCGTCGGTCCATCGTTTAATTTTCATATGTCGGTTCGTTTAATTTTCATCCGTCGGTCCATCGTTTGATTTTTCATCCGTCGGTCCATCGTTTAATTTTCATATGTCGGTTCGTTTAATTTTCATCCGTCGGTCCATCATTTGATTTTTCATCCGTCGGTCCATCGTTTCATTTTCATGTCTGTTCATCTTTAATTTTCATCTGTCCATCCATCGTTTCATTTTCATCTGTTCGTCCGTAATTTATTTATCCATCCATTCATTTGTTTATTCATTCATTCAACTATATGTCCATCTATTCTTTCCTTATTATGTTTTCTATCCATCAGTCAACCATTTATCCATTCTTTAGTCATCCCTTTTTTATTATTGTACCATTTTGTCCGTATATCTGTCCATTTTTATATTTATTATCCATCATTTCATCCATCATCAGTTCATACATGCATTACTTTATTTTCATCCATCCTTCTGTAATTTTACTTAAATTCTGTCCCGTGTTTTTATCTTTCCATCCATTCAAAAACTATTAGACATTTATTGAAATGTTGTATTAAAAAAAATGTAGCTTTAGTCATTTTGTTGTTATTTATGCATTTTGTTTAGACATAATAGACATTCAGTGTTTCCTCTAGGATTTTTTCCAGCTGTGGCGGCAGGCCTTTTGATCTACCAACTACCTGTGGCGTTATTTCAATGACAAATGTTCTACAAGTCGAGATCGGATTTGTGTAATACGAGCGTTTTGCTTGCGCTAGGATTTCTCCTGTTCGTGCACAAAACTTCTTGCACGTCCTCAAATATACGCTGCTCAAGTGCAATTTAGCGCGTTTACGTAGTGAATTTGTCTCCAACCTTTATTAGATTTGCAAGGAATATTTATGAATGTCTCCAATAGACCTACAGAGCGGCATTAATGCGTCCTGAGGTAAAGGGAAACGGCTATAAACTCCAGCAAGATAAAGTCTTTGTTTGTTGTATGCAGAGCCATAGACCTTTATCTATAAATAAAGTATAATTATGAATACTGTGTTCATCATAACTGAAAGTGTTTGCTAGTCTCACGCATCTGTCAGTCAGCATGTCACCTTAAAGGGTTAAACAAATGACGCACAGCACTACTACGGTTACAGAAAAGTTTGCGCTGTTATAATTCACCTTTTAATACGTTTTGGTGCGTCTATAACCCGCTATTTAAAAAAAAACGACAATGTTTTAAATGAGAAGCTGTAATATGTAGCTGTGGCGGGATGAATTTTGGCGTGGCGCCCCGCCCTGGTAGAATGAATGTAGCAGAAACCTTGACATTTTTATTTTTCTTAGTGTGAATGTTGGTCTTGTATATGAGTGATTTTACTCCCATTAAATAATAAAAAAGAATCAAATTTGTATTTTATCTTGACAATTAATGCCAGCAATACCAATAAATGTGCCTTTAAATTTTAATATTTGAATACTTTAGCACAAAGGTGGTATGTGGGGGTCTGTTGCATCTTAAAGATTGAAAACTCTTCTGAAGTGCAGTAGACTGTAGACAAAATGACAAAATGATGAACAACACTTGTCAATAAAATGAGAGCCGTATGGGCTGGATTTAGCCAAAAAAAGGCTGTGTGTTGAGAGCGGAGTTGTATGCTGGTGTATTTGGAGCTGTGCTGTGTTAAACACTTGCCCCAGAGCAGAAGCAGCGCTCTGATTAAAGCATCTGAACAATGTAAATAAAACGCAGAAGAAGAGCTAAACGCAGAAGAATGTGAGAAAGAATAGTTCAAAGCGCAGACTGTCATGTCCAGACCACGGGTTCATCCAAAAACAGAGTCAAACCACCTGCCAGAAAGCAGACGTGCCCTCACTGTGGCCCCACACTTAAACATCCCACAACTCCAGATGGGCGCGGAGACACTCTTTAACACACTAAATGTGCCAACTGGAAAAGTTATTTGGATAGAGATGGAGATTTGAGATCTTGTGTCAATCAAACTCCAAAATAAAATGTGAAGCAGCCTTTCATTTGTGTTCATTGAATTCTCAAGCAGGATTGTGTATTAAACTTATCATGGTGCATCATTCTGTTTATCTAATATACATTTTTGTCCAGCCATCCAGCTATTCATTCATTCGTTCATTCATTCATTCATTCATTCATTCATTCATTCATTCATTCATTCATTCATCTAGTAATTATTCAATCATCCATTCAGCCATACAGTGTTTTGATTGATTTATTGATTGATTGATTGATTGATCAATTCATTTATTCATCCAGCCATGCATTTAGTGTTTAATTTCATTCATTCATCCATCTAGCTATTCATCCAATGTTTTATTTATCCATTAGTCTGTTGTTATATATTACATCATGCGTGTTTCATTCATTTGTTCATTAATTCATCTCGCCATGCATCTAGTGTTTTATTCATTTATTAATCCAGTTATTCATTCATTTATCTATCCAGCCATGCAGCTAATGTTTTATCCATCCATCCATCCATCCATCCATCCATCCATCCATCCATCCAGTGTTTTATTCATTCATTTGTTCATCCATTCGTCCAGGCATGCATCTAGTGTTTTATTCATCCGTCAATCTGGTGTTATATATTATGTCATCCATCATTTATCCATCCAGCCATGGATCTAGTGTTTCATTCTTTCATTCATTCATTTACCCATGCATCCAGTGTTTGCTGAATTAATTAATTCATCTAGCCATGTATCTAGTGTTTTATTCATTCATCCATCCATCTATCCAGTAATGCATTTATTGTTTCATTCATTCATTCATTCATTCATTCATTCATTCATTCATTCATTCATTCATTCATTCATTTGCCTATCTAGTCAAGCATCTAGTGGTTTATTTATTTATCTATCCAGCCGTGTATTCAATTATTCATCCATCCATCAAGTGTTTAATCGTTCATTTGTTCATCCATCAATGAATCCAGCCATGCATCTAGTGTTTTTGTTCATCTGTTCATCCAGCCATGCATCTACTGTTTCATTAATTAATTAATTAATTCATTCATTCATTCATTCATTCATTCATTCATTCATTCATTCGGTCAGTCATCCATCCATCCAGCCAGCCAGCCATGCATCTAGTGTTTTATTCATTCATTCCTTCATTCATTCATCCATCCATCCATTTAGCCATGCATTGTGTTTTTCATTCATTTGTTCATGCATTCATCCAGTAATGCACCTAGTGTTTTATTCATTTATCCGTTCCTTCACCCATCCATGCATCTAGTGTTTCATTCATTCATTCATTCATTCATTCATTCATTCATTCATTCATTCATACATTCATTCATTCATTCATTCATTCATTCATTTATTGATACTTCTAGTCATGCATTGTGTTTAATTCATTCATTTGTTTATTTATCCATCTAGCCATGCATCTAGTGTTTAATTTCATTCATTCATCCATCCAGCCATGCATCTAGTGTTTCCATTATCTCATTCAGCCATCCATCCATGCATCTAGTGTTTCATTCATTCATTCATTCATTCATTCATTCATTCATTCATTCATTCATTCATTCATTCATTCATTCATTCATTTATTCATTTATTCATTCATTCATTGATGCTTCTAGTCATGCATCTAGTGTTTTATTCATTCATTTGTTTATTTATCCATCGAGCCATGCATGTAGTGTTTCCATTTGTTCATTCATTCATCCATCTATCCATCCAGTCATGCATCTAGTGTTTTATTCATTCATTGATACCTCTAGTCATGCATGTAGTGTTTTATTCGTTTATTAATCTATCTAGCCATGCATCTAGTGTTTTATTCATTCATTCATTCATTGATACTTCAAGTCATACATCGTGTTTTATTTGTTCATTTTTTCATCCAGCCATGCATCTATGATTTTATCCATCCATCCATCGTTTTATCCATCTATCCATCTATCCACCCATTCGTTCGTTCGTTCGTTCATTCATTCATTCATTCATTCATTCATTCATTCATTCACAATATTTAGTTTTTGTGTATCTCCTCCATCCTCAAATGTTGTTGTCTCTGTTTTGAAGAGCTTTTGTTCCTCTGCTGTGAACAGATAAAAGCGTCTGCTAGACAAACACACATCATGTACAGTAGTTTATCTTGTTCTGTGTGGATGAGTTTCCTGGACGGATTACTGTTGATCCCGCAGTGATTCTTCTGCACACTGATAGTAAATCTGCGATCTTGAAAACCCAAGGCTTAAAGAGTTCAGGAATACCCCGCACTGTGGAGTAAGCTGGGGTTAAAGTGCTGACCTATAATTATCAGTGTGAGGTCAGTGAAACAGCTGGGTCAACATCCCACTGAGGGTCAGAGATGCAGAATGAAGCTCCATCAGTCCGTCTGTCAGCGGCGGCTGGAGTTATAGCAGCTTTAAGACCAGTGCTGAGGGGTAATGACTTACAGAGGAACCAGCTACTGGAATTAAATACTGATCCACTGCAAAAAATAATAATAAAGTAAATGATTACTATTATTACTATATATATATATATATATATATATACAGTTAAAGTCAGAATTATTCGCCCTCCTGTGAATTTTTGTTTTTCAAATATTTCCCAAATGATGTTGAACAGATTCAGGAATTTCTCACAGTATTTCCTCTGATATTTTTTCTTCTGGAGAAAGTCTTATTTGTTTTATTTCGGCTAGAATAAAAGCAGTTTTTAATTATTTTAAAGCCATTTTAAGGTCAATATTTTTAGCCCCCTTAAGCAATATTAGTTTTGGATTGTCTCCAGAACAAACCACTCTTATACGATGACTTGCCTAATTACCCTAACTTTACCCTAATTACCCTAGTGAAGCCCTTAAATGTCACTTTCATTATTATTACCTTTTTTGTGTGAATTTGATGTTAAGGGTTGGTATTATTATTGTATAAGGTGTGTTAATTGTGTTATGTGTGGAGCACCACATACGTCAAAATGAATTTTGGCATGGGGATTAAAGCTTTAAACTTAACTTACTGTTTAGGTCATACATTGTGTTTAAGCACACATTGTAAAAAAAAAAGTTGACTCAACTTAAAATTTTAAGGCAACATACTTCAGCACATTTTTGAGTTGACTCAACATAAAATTTTAAGGCAACAAACTTCAGCACATTTTTGAGTTGACTCAACATAAAATTTTAAGGCAACAAACTTCAGCACATTTTTGAGTTGACTTTCAACTTTCAACCCAATTACTGCACTTGACTCGATTTAAGTCAAGTAAACTAAAATGTCCTGAAGTTTGTTGCCTTAATTTTAAGTTTGGTCAACTTTTTTTACAGTGCACTTGGCAGTAGTTCTGTGTTTGATTCTGATTTAATGACAGTCCTTTAAAATGTTCTTCCCTTTAATATTGTACAAAAATTCAACTGGTTTGTCTATTTTCATCTGTCCATCCATTCTTTCATTCATTCTGATGTTAATGCATCAAACCATAGTTTTTATACATTCATTCATTCATTCATTCATTTTCTTTTCGGCTTAGTACCTTTATTAATCCAGGGTCGCCACAGCGGAATGAACCGCCAACTTATCTAGCACATGTTTTATGCAGCGGATGCCCTTCCAGCTGCAACCCATCTCTGGGAAACATCCATACACACTCATTCACACTCATACACTACGGACAATTTAGCCTACCCAATTCCCCTGTACTACATGTGTTTGGACTGTGGGGGAAACCGGAGCACCCGGAGGAAACCCACGCTAACACGAGGAGAACATGCAAACTCCACACAGAAACGCCAAATGACCCAGCCGAGGCTCGAACCAGTGACCTTTTTGCTGTGAGGCGACAGCAGTACCATCGCCTATCCATCCATCCATCCATTCATCCATCCATCCATCCGTCCATCATTTAATTTTCATCCATCTGTCCATCATTTTTTGTTTGTCCATCTATCCATCATCCATTTTTATTTATCCATTCATTCATTCGTTGTTTATCCATTCGTCATTTTATTTGCTCATCCATTCTTCTGTTTATCCATCCATCCACTGCTTATCCATCCAACAATGTATTTTTTAATTGATCATTTTGTCAGTATATCCATCTAACCTCAGTAAATTCATCCATCAATAAGTTAATTTGTTCATCCATCCATCCATTCATAAATCTGTTGTTTTCGTTTCATCTACCCATCCATCCATCCATCCATCCATCCATCCATCATTATATTTGTTTATCCATCCATCATGTTTGTTTTTCCATCTATCCATCCATCCATCCATCCATCTATCCATCCATCATTATATTTGTTTATCCATCCATCCATCATGTTTGTTTATCCATCCATCCATCCATCCATCCATCATTATATTTGTTTATCCATCCATCCATCCATCATGTTTGTTTATCCATCCATCCATCCATCCATCCATCCATCCATCCATCCATCCATCCATCCATCCATCATTATATTTGTTTATCCATCCATCCATCCATCCATCCATCCATCCATCCATCCATCATGTTTGTTTATCCATCCATCCATCATTATATTTGTTTATCCATCCATCCATCCATCCATCATTATTATATTTGTTCATCCATCCATCCATCCATCCATCCATCCATCCATCCATCCATCCATCCATCCATCCATCCATCCATCCATCCATCCATCCATCCATCCATCCATCCATCCATCCATCCATCCATCCATCCATCCATCCATCCATCCATCCATCCATCCATCCATCCATCCATCCATCCATCCATCCATCGCTCATAAAGTGAAGAGTTCATAAAGATGATCCAGTCAAATCCTTCTGCATCAGATTGTGCTCTAACCCAGATGCTTTACTGTCAGATACTGCGCGCACACACACAGAAACACACAGTACAGGTTTCATTACAGCTCTTCATGACATGGGTTCACATGTTCTGCATTTTCTGCATCTGCTATCTGCTGTGTTTCTCTTTGAAGCCGCTGACCATTATCCTTGACATGGAGTTCACAACACCCTGCGGCCCTGGACACAAAATTAAGTCCTTTAATGATAACTCATTTCCCAAGGTTTCACGGGGAATTTCCACTGGATTACATTGTTCCACAGTCCTTTGAACTTGACATTGAACTTAAGCAGACTTTTGGTTTGCGGAGCCGTGAAGTTTGAACAAAGCCTCACTTCTCATCTCAGACTGCACTTAATGGAGCGAATGAATCTTTAAATCTGTGTTTCGTACACTGAAAAATGCTGGCTTCCACACAATAGATTTGTTTTTGAACATCATGAAGGAATTAAGTTAACTAATTAATTATTTTTTTTTGATAAAGCAATTAGGTTCAAGATTTGAACATGCTAAAACGAAAATTCTGGGCTAAAATTGTCAAAATTAATTGTGTCTTTGATGCACCGTGATGCAGACACGGAAAGTTCGGTATTGTTCATTAATAGATCATCACCGGTTATTATGTACCAGGGGTGCAACGGTTCTACTCATGGTTTGGTATGTATTACAGTTTTAGGGTCACGGATTTGGTACGTTATGGTTTGTGCAATCCTTAGAAAAAAATGCCTACAGAACAATTCAAAGAAGGGCGATGCGGTGGCGCAGTAGGTAGTGCTGTTGCCTCACAGCAAGAAGGTTGCCGGTTCGAGCCTCGGCTGGGTCAGTTGGCATTTCTGTGTGGAGTTTGCATGTTCTCCCTGCGTTTGTGTGGGTTTCCTCCGGGTGCTTCGGTTTCCCCCTTGGTTAAGCTAAAATTGTCCATAGTGTATGTGTGTGAATGAGTGTGTATGGAGGTTTCCCAGTGATGGGTTGCAGGAAAACATTTGACTCCAAATTAGCAGGAGAAAATGTAAAAATATGGAGGATGATGAAAGAATGGGTGTAGGAGAAATACAAAATAACATCAAACATGTATTATTACGCGTCACGTGGCGCAGTGGGTAGCATGATCAAAAAGGTCGCTGGTTTGAGCCTCGGCTGGCTCAGTTGGCATTTCTGTGTAGAGTTTGCATGTTCTCCTCGTGATCGCGTGGGTTTCCTCCGGGTGCTCCGGTTTCCCACACAAGACTAAAGACATGAGCTATAGGTGAATTGGGTAGGCTAAATTATCCGTAGTGCATGTGTGTGAATGAGTGTGTATGGATGTTTCCCAGTGATGGGTTGCAGCTGAAAGGTTATCCGCTGTGTAAAACATATGCTGGATAAGTTGGCGGTTCATTCCGCTGTGGCGACCCTGGATTAATAAAGGGACTAAGGCGAAAAGAAAATTAATGAATGAACAATTCAAAGAATAATAAACATTTAATGGGTAACAAACACCTGACAATGCAACAGCTTCACACTTTGTAGATTTATTGCATGAATTAAATAAAAGTAGGGCATCTTGAAAATAGTTTGTTCAAATAAATTGCTTAAGAAAATAAAGAGAGCTTCAATTTCCCCTTTTTCTGTTTTACATCTTGACTCAACATCTCAACCAATTATGCAGATAATAATTGTCAACACATCCTAATAATTGAGCACTTTTCAAGTATTGATTACTTCTGTTTACATTATGCTTGCATTACCAAGGCAACAACGCATTTTTATTCATGATTTCTTTATGATTTTATTATGATTCCAGAGAGCTCCGTTTAATTTAGCACCATCGTAGTGAATGAAACTTAAGCAAAGAGAGAGTGTTTGGCTCATCTCTCTTAATTCAGCGGGAACAGTACATCGAGAAGAAAACTGTTCTTAGCAGACAGCGGGTAAACAGAGAGAATACGCGGGAGTGGTCGGGCGCGGAAGAACACCCAGCAGAAGCTGGACTGAAGCAACAGACCTGCTGGATCCGCGTCCATATGGGACGCCTCTCGGTCTGGACACAGACCTCGATCTGCCTGTTAGTGACCACTGATCTAGGCTATCTTTGCAACAACAACAAATAAAGGCATTTGTTATGTTTTTGTGTCTGTTGAAACACTGACGGCAATGTGCTGTGATTTGGCCTCACCTGCGCATTTGCGCTGTATCTCCTTTACTTGCCATGCTGAAACCCACAGAAACGCCGCACACACACACCGACACACCATGAGGGAACATGATGTCAACAACAGATTTACATACTATGTGGTGATTGGACCGGTCTTCCCACGTGCAATGAGAATGAAAGTTAATCTGAAACATACAAAGGCGGAACTGCTCTGTTGCAGTTGTTTTTATTAACAACCCAATAATAATGAACAGTGGTGTGAAGAGTACTGAAAAATCATACTCCGGTAAAAGTAGCATTACTTGCCTTAAAATGTAGTGCAAGTAGAGTAAAAGTATCTGTTGGAAATATTACTCAAAGTGTAAGTAAAAAGTAGAGCTTTCAAAAGTACTCAAGAGTAGTGAGTGGTGAGTATTACGCTGTAAAAAGTTGATGCGTTTACATGTAATTTGTGCATGTGTGTGTAAACGTAACATTCTGTAGTGCATTTAGTTATTGCCCAGCAGGCACACAACGTCATCAGACGTTTATATTAGGTTAGGTTTAGGTTGTGACGTCAGGTGACTAAAATTCAATGTCTAGCCAGCATCTATGGACAATCTTATTTTGATGTCAAATTTTGTTGATATTTGGTTGATTTTAGGTTGTTAGAAAGTGAACAAAATCCAAAGTCGAGCCAACATCCAAACCAACGTCATATTGACGTCAAATACTGACAATTTTTCGTCAGGTATGGCAACCAAAATCCAACATCTGATAAACATCATAGTGGTAACGTCCACACAACGTCAAGCTGTAACATCATTAGACGTTGATATTTGGTTGGTTTTAGGTTGGACGTTGGACATTGACGTCGGCCTGATGTTGAGTTCTTACATCAACGCGATTTTCATTTCCAAACAAAATGCAGCTTCCCCATGACGTTAGGGTACAATGTTAATCTGGCGTCATGTTGAGGTCTTGTGCCTGCTGGGTGTTTAAGGCCATTAAGGGTCATCTTACAGTAAGCAACTGTCATCTTCTCATCAGTGACATGCATCTAAACAGTCACTGGGTCAATGTGTGTAAAGATTTTGGACATCTTCTTGGACACTTTTAATGCTTCCAACAGTTTGGACAGGAGTCACAGGACTGATTTTCTAATCCCCATAGACAAGAAAAAATAAAGTGGTGACTGCAGGTTGAAGGAAAGCAGTGGAGTAAAAGTACAGATGCTGCACTAAAAATGTACTAAAGGAAAAGTAAAAGTGCACATCTTTAAAACTACTTAGTAAAGTACTGTTCCTGAGAAAAGCTACTCAATTACAGTAATTTGAGTATTTGTAATTAGTTACTTTACACCACTGATAATGGATGTTTTGAACCGCGGATCACAGGACACACCAAACTGTGAGAGGACAACGGGACGATACATTTTATTTAGAGAGAACCGTTGCATCCCTATTATGTACTGACGTCATTTATCTCATATGTGCTCTGTCGCCGTAGAATACTATTCAAACGAGGCAAGCGCGAGTAATTAAAATTACTTAAAAAGCAGACCACTGTGCACAATTCACTGACAGGGAAGTATAACAGAATCACGAGACACTATTTCACTGCTAGGGAGAGAATTGAAGCTCTTTCTCTCTCTGTCTGCCTCTGTCTCTCTCTCTGGACCTTTTGAACTGCTGGCATGTTTGTAAGGTAACCTTTTGAGTGGACTTTGCTCTTCCGGTCCATGCATATTTATGCATCTGGAAAAATAACTAAAGAAAATATCATTATATGTGTTCTGAATCGATTCACAGTTTGAACTGATTTAATAGAGCATGAATGTGTTGCATGTGTTTTGGATGATTTGCAGTGGTTTATTGTGTCTCTTTTCTCTTTTCAGAGCAATGGATCATTGGTGTGGTGTGAGAATCACAAGCAGTGCTCAAAGGTAAACCTGGAAATCTTTTGAAAACATTTGACTCCAAATCAGCAGGAGAAAATGTAAAAATATGGAGGATGATGAAAGAATGGGAAAACAGGGGTGTAGGAAAAATACAAAAAAGCATCAAACATGTATTATTACGCATCACAGGGGCGCAGTGGGTAGCATGATCAAGAAGGTCGCTGGTTCGAGCCTCGGCTGGCTCAGTTGGCATTTCTGTGTAGAGTTTGCATGTTCACCTCGTGATCGCGTGGGTTTCCTCTGGGTGCTCCGGTTTCCCACACAAGACTAAAGACATGAGCTATAGGTGAATTGGGTAGGCTAAATTATCCGTAGAGCATGTGTGTGAATGAGTGTGTATGGATGTTTCCCTGTGATGGGTTACAGCTGGAAGGGCATCCGCTGCGTAAAACATATGCTGGATAAGTTGGCGGTTCATTCCGCTGTGGCCACCCTGGATTAATAAAGGGACTAAGCCGAAGAAAAAATGAATGAATGAATGAATGTATTATTATTAATGTAATAGAAAATAAGTACTAACCTTTAACATCTTTAAACTTTCCTTTTGAACTTTTCTCCTCCAAACGATTTTATTTCTGAAATAAAGTCAATCACATTACCGTTATGTAAGAAAATAGTTTGAAATTTGTGTAAAATTGACTAAAATGGTGTTAAAATATTGTATTACTTAATGCATAAAAATGATAATATGTGCTATTTTATTAAGTGTTTCTTTTAAAAATTCAAGTCGAGCTTTATTGTCATTCCGCTACATGTGTGGACATACAGAGGAATGAAATGTTGTGTCTGTCAGGACAACGATGCTACATAGATTAATCATAAACACAAACAACACTGGACATAAGAGCTATTTTAAAAACCTATGCATAACTAACATATAATATATAGATACTTAACGATACACATGACACTTAACTATACACATTCGACAGGCTATACAAGTACTTTTACATGAGACTGAACAATGTTTTGCAAGATATTGTGCAAGAGAGGCATTAAAGGTTTAATATTGTGCAAGAGTTATTTAAGGTTGAAGCAAGCAGTGCAACCTGATTGTGGTACATTTATATTAAACATCGTTTTCCTTATTGAGTTCTTGTAAGATGGAGTCTAGATAAAGTGTCAGGTGCATAAGAGAAAATAGTGTTTCTACAGGTGGTTTGTCAAGCCCACTCACCTGTGTGAATTTGTAATGCACAGTGACTACGTTTACATGGACACCAATAATTTGATTTTAATGCGATTAAGACAATACTCTGATTAAGAGTCTACCATGTAAACAGAGATTTTTGATTGATTTATAATCGAACTAAAGACAAATCTAATTAAGACATGTGGAGTATGCCGATCTTAGTCGCATTATTAAAGTGTAGTACAGACATGTAAACACCTTAATCGAACTATAACCGTCATGTAGTACTTTAAGCCGCTTTTTGCGACAGGGTAGTCCACACACACACACACACACACCCAGACACACACACACGCACGGCGGACTGACACTCTTTGCACCTACCAGTGCAGACCACAGACATCTGCATCGTGAAATGTGGAGGTTTTTTCTTCCAGCAGTTCCAATATCTCGTTTGTCACGGAGGGCGTGAATGATGAATGTTCGTGAATGAAAGTGAAAGTGCCAAACTGCAGTTAAAGTCGACAAATTAAAAATGAAACACCTGATAGTACATGAAACTCCGGAGGAAATGTGGATATCGTGGTGACGCAATGACGCTAATCGAATTATGTGCTGTAACATGTAAAACAGGATCATGAAAGGAACATTCAAAAAGCAACTCATGTAAACATCTTAGTCTTATTATTCTCTTAATTAGATTAAAGCAAATAATTCGATTACTGATGTCCATGTAAAGGTAGTCAGTGTTTCCAAGAGATATGGAGTAATTAAGAAAGTGTCTATAGTAGTGATGCCACAATTCTCAATATAATATTGAACCGTTCGGTACGACATCCACGGTTCAATACGCGCTTGTGAATTGCGGTTTTCTCGGTTTTACGTTTAAATAATTTATGTGCGTTTTATTTCTCTCCGAATTGACTGTTTGTGTGTGCCTGTAAGTCTACGAGCTGAGTTGAGGAAACTCCTCCCCGCGAGTAAATATTCAATAACTATGCTCTAAAGTTAGGGGGCGCTTAACCATCATTCCACGGCCATGGTGAGTGGCGGTGAAGAGAGAACACTACGAGGAAGCACCGATGTCTTTCAAATCTCTGGTGTGGGGACATTTCGGTTTTGCCGTTTAGTATAATGCAGAGGAAGAAAAAACAATAAGCTAAAAAATGACTGTGTGCTTTGCAAGCATTGTTTTACACGTATAGCCAGGGCTTAATTTGTGCCGGAACACGCCGGCGCCTCATTTTACCGACCTCCCTCCTCAACCTCCCCGTCCGCTGTTCACTTTCATTTTCTTCCGCAATTCCCCAACCCTCTTCACGTTCGTCCGCAACACCCCCACGCTCTTCACTTTTATCCTTAGTGTGCAACACCCCTCCGCCATCCAACGCCCTCTCCCGCTCTCCACTTTCGTGCGCGACACCTCTCCATCCATGGGTAACATGCCGGATCTGTTACCCCGATCTGTTTAGGCACCTCGCAATTCACAAATTAAGCACTGCGTATAGCCTACTCAAACGGAAACACTTCCAACATGACTGCACATCTGCGGCGCCATCACCCAGCAATATCACTGTCTGAAGGCAGAATAGCAGAGAAGGTAATAAAGTCCTCCAATGCCTCGCTGAATCTTCCCAGCAAACACACTGTTTCCGAGAGACACATACAAATGTTTATTTGAAATGTTATGTTTATTAACTTCACATGCATGTTTATTTTCAAAATGCAAGAATTTATGTGTTGCCCAGTTTGTACATGGGCTACCAGCAGCTGTGAGATTTCAGTGTTCATTTTTTTATTATACAATACACCAGGAACTAGTGTACGTTTCTTGGCTTTTATGTAAAATAAAGGAGTATTGCAATAAATCGTTTTTATGTTTTTCTCCTATTGCATTAAGTATAAAAAAAAAAAAAAACCCACATGTGTCAAGCCATCAGAACCGAACCAAACCAAACCGAAAACTGTGTTAAAAAACCGAGGTGTGTATTGAACCGTAGGCTAACTGTATTGTTGCATCCCTAGTCTATAGTGCAAATGTGCAACCTGGTGCAAGAGTCAGAGAGATGAGAAGGGGGCTTTTCTACAGGGGGTCTGTTAAGCCCACTCACCTGTATGGGAGTAACTAGTAAAATTAGGCTGCTGTTTTTGCTAATGGTGATATTTTCGTATTTACAATAAATCTCATGCAAGAAAAGTGACATGTTATTATTTTGTCACTGTTATGACTTTAAAGTTTTGCTCTAGGGGTTAAAGAGGTAACATTTTGAGGCAACTCAATTTTGACAAAAATAAGTGCATTTATTTACAGAAGGGAAAATTAAAAATAATATGTGAGCAATTCCATGCAAATCACAAAAAATTAAGTTTTCACCAAAATAAAAACCCTTTCTAAGTGTTTTGTACAGGCTTGTATATGACAGTAGTGAAAAAACACTCAAAAGTCTCTGTCAATGTTTTCAATCAATTATATTTGATTTACCAAAGTCACACAAGTGCCAATTGCACATCTGTCACATACAGTTGAAGTCAGAATTATTCGCCCCCTTTGAATTTATTTTCTTTTTTAAATATTTCCCAAATGATGTTTAACAGAGCAAGGAAATTTTCACAGTATGTCTGATAATATTTTCTGGAGAAAGTCTTATTTGTTTTATTTTGGCTAAAATAAAAGCAGTTTTTAATGTTTTAAACTCATTTTATGGTCAATATTATTAGCCCTTTAAGTTATATATATTTTTTGGATTAGTCTACAGAACAAACCATCATTATACAATAACTTGCCTAATTACCCTAACCTGCCTAGTTACCCTAATTAACCTAGTTAAGCCTTTAAATGTCACTTTAAATGTGCTTTCACACCTGCCTTATTTAGTTCGGTTGAATCGCACTAGAGTTCGTTTTCCCTCTTGGTGCGGTTCGTTTGGGCAGGTGAGAACGTAGCAATCGTACTTGAGTGCGCACCAAAAGCGCACCAAAAAAGCGTACCGAGACCACCTCTTCAAGTAGAACCCTGGAGCGGTTCGTTTGTGGTGAGAACGTGATCCAAACTAAAACAGACCCATCCGCAAAAAGTACTGCGCCTTTTTGGACTAATCCAGTTGCCGTAGTGTGAAGCGCTGTCTATCTTTTGGGTTTGGAGGAAAAATATTTGTTGACAGCGCTTTACCAACAGTTTTAAACAGAGAGAGAGAGAGAAAGAGAGAGAAAGAGAGAGGGAGGGAGAGAGGGAGGGAGGGAGGGAGGGAGAGAGGGAGGGAGGGAGGGAGGGAGCGAGGGAGAAACATTTCCTGATGGATCATTGGTGATATTTCTGAAAGATGACCATGTCGCAGTTTAGCTAAATTATTTCACGCCTTCTCCTAATGCTTTCGCTGATTGCAATGCATTAAAACATTGTTTTCCAGCCCCAGCCGCCCTTCATTCTCGAAATGTATAGTTTGTCTAAAGTGATGCATACAAACTACATAGTATACTATGACCAGGGATACTGCGTCAGCCAGCGCAGAGACATTGTGTGTCTGCCGGTTTGTTTATTTGCGGTAGTTCCACGTGAATTCTGACCAATTGAAAAGCAGTTTAGGAAATACGTTCAACAACATCTGGCCAGTGAGTGATGTAGATTTTGTCACATGACTGCATTTTGGTTCGTTTCAGCTGGTTCGGACCAAAGCAATCAGTGTGGTGTGAAAGGGACCCAAAACGGCAGAAAAATGCTACAATGTATGATTTGTTGCCTTTGGTCCGGACCAAATAAACCGAACTACATATGTGAAAGCACCCTGAGCTGTTTAGAAGTGTCTTGAAGAATATCTAGTCTAATATTATTTACTGTCATCATGGCAAAGATAAAATAAATCAGTTATTAGAGATGAGTTATTAAAACTATTATGATTAGAGATGTGTTGGAGAAATCTCTCCGTTAAACAGAAATTGGAGAAAAAAATAAACAGGGGGCTAATAATTCAGGGGGGCTAATAATTCTGACTTCAACTGTACATAATGAAGCTTTTTTTTTTTCATAAATGTGAAAATGTAAAATAAATAAAATCAATCATGTTTGTTCTATAGAGAGCCGACTCTTATCTATTTGGTAAGCATTATTTCTTTAGGGTTGTGCAGTTTAATTCACTGAATTTCTTCAAAGTATACTGTAAACTCACAGACTTATCTCACATCCATAACGCATCTTTATTTTCCACATTTATAATCTATAAATATGTATACAGATTGATGTTTTTCTGATCCCATAACTCTGCGGTGACCTGTTTTGAAAAATATAAACCACTGATGTTTCAATATAATCTTAACATACACATTCTATGTGAATTTATGTTAAGATTCTACTGCAAATGTCACATGCATAACGCTGGAATTGCTCATGGACAAGTTTAAGTATCTCACAAAAGAAAAATAAATCTATTAGTGTGTTAGAGGATTTCAAGCGGCGCCAAATAACTTTATGTTTGTTGTAAATAAGGGTGTGTTTATTCTTTTGCACAATGCTGTGAATAAATTAGAATTGTAAAGAGCAAATGCAGTAAACATGTGAAACATACATATTCAGTGTGTTGTACTCAGATACCTCACTAAATGCAGTGATGTCTAACTTTACTGTAGTTTTCAAATGGCTGTGCTAATAGTATATAGTGCTGTCTTGAGCATTTTCAGGACGTGTCACCAAAATCTGACTTTATTGCATTGGAAAAAATGAACAGAGTAAAGTGTCATAATGAAAACAGGACAAAGCTATTTGACTATCTTGTTCATAAACAATGGTGTCAGGACTCTTCATCCTGATGACACTGACACTTTCATTGACATCAATACTTGCTTTTGAGGAGTGAGCTCTCCATTTTAAGCGAGTGACGCGCTTTTGCAGGTTATCCACTAGGTTTTGCAGTTTGCACTAATTGTTTTGTGAAATGCATTAACTGTTGTGCAAATGTAAATAGTGTTGTGAGAAATGCACCAAAGCCACTGAGAAAAACTGTAAATGTGTTAAATCTGACTTTATATGCAAGCATCACAACTAACCCTCTGTCTGTTACACCTTGCCCCACAGGTGGGGTAAATAGTAACATTTTTACTCCTGGCACTTTTGGCAAAACTGCACAGAAACCATAGGTCCGGCGATCATACAAATTTGTAGGAGAGGCTTGTGTGTTGTTAGTAAAAAAAAAATGGTTTGTCTTCATTTTCATTTCATTGTTCATTTTTTGGCCAAAACCAAAAAGTGTTACTCCGTGCCCCGCTCTCCCCTACTGCTCTAAAATATCTTCTTTATAAATGTCAGGGTAAACAACAACATTATTTTCCCCATTGAACACAATATAGTTTATTTTAAGAAACATTTCAAATATTTGTGGAGCAGTAAACATGTAATAATTAGAGCAAATCTTTCTGTGTTCGTTAGTTTCAATGCTTTTGCAGGTTATCCACTGGGTTTTGCAGTTTCTACTAATTGTTTTGAGAAATGCATGAACTGTTGTGCAAATGTAAATAGTGTTGTCAGAAATGCACCAAAAGCCACTGATCTACAGACTTCTGAGTAAATCCTGATTTTGATATTAAGCAAAAAAAAAAAATTGTGATTCTCATTTTAGCCAGAATCATGCAGGCCTATTTCACGTGACATCTAAACTCCTCGATTCCCAGGGGAATTCAGAAACTAATAATCAGGAATCATTGCATGTACAAAATGATAACAGCGTGCCACAACTGAAACAAGAACAAAATCAAACTGTAAAGTCAAATCAGCATAATATCACACAACACAAGCCAAAACAAGGCAAAAGCAAGATAACGAGCTTCCACGCTCACGTCCCTTTAAACTTTAAACTTTGGACTTTCTGGCAAACTCCACACAGAAATGCCAGCTGACCCAGCCAGGACTCAAACCAGCGACCTTCTTGCCACAGTTCTAAACACTAAGCCACTTTGCCACCCTTTAGCAGTGCAAGGAAAATAAAATAGTTATATTCTATCATTTATAAAACCACACCATAGTCAGATGCAGCACATGTTGTATTCAAGTCATTCCTGTGTGCATGTGATGCACGCTTTGTGGTTTACTATAGTAATAGTAATTTGCAGTATGATAGCAATCAGAGAAAAAAAGTATAAAAAGTTTAGGTTAAAGCATTAAAAAGGTCTTGTTTTAGCAGTGCAAGGTAAGTGAGATGCAGTAGATGTTGTATTTAAGTAATTCCCGTGTGTGCATGTGTGAACGTGATGCACGCTCTGTGGTTTACTATGGTAACCGTAATATTGAGTCTCTGCAGGGTCTGACGGTGCAGACGCGTCCTGTGTTGATTTATTACACACAGACAGGAACACAGTGTGATATGATGAGCTCATGCATGACTCTGTTCACACTACACTGCGTACACCAGGACATTTCAGACGTGTGAAAACATCAGGATGAGGGAGACTGAAGGAGGCTTTTCACTTTAACGGATGTGTGATGTGCATTTGCATTACATTTACATTGCATTCGCTTTAGAGATTTGTGGAACTTTTTCAATCACAATACGATTTTTTTATTTTTTTTTTCCTCTGGATTCTCTTGAGTAAACTCGAAATTGCGAGTTATAAAGTTAGATATAAACTGACAATTCTGAGAAATTCTGACTTTATAACTCACAATTGCAAGTTTTAACTCACAAATCTGACTCTAAGGGCTTGATTTTAACGATCTAGGTGCAAAATCTGAAGCACATGGTGCTAAAGCATTAAGGGCATGTCTGAATCCACTTTTGCTATTTTAAGGATGGAGAAATTCGGTCTGCGCCCCGGCGCATGGTCTAACAGGGCTGTGCTTATTCTCTTAATGAGTTCTGGGTGTGTTTTGAGCATAACGTGCATTAAACCAATCAGAGTCTCATCTCTCATTCCCTTTAAGAGTCAGTTGCGTCGCTCCATAGTGGATTTGCTATTTACATGATGGACTTTGTAAGTGTAAAAACTGAACGCTTCACTAGCGAGAAAACAGTTAAACAGAGCATCTGCAGCGCGAGGATAAAGAACGAGCCTCCTCCATTCAGCCTCTTTACTTTCTCTTTACTTTTACTCTTTACTCCTTTACTTTGGTGGAGTAAGGAAACGGTGGAAACTCACTCCACTGAACACATCCATTAGCCCACATATTTAATTTCCTTTGTTAAGCTCAAAGATTTGTGTCTAATCTATTTCTAAATTCAGTTCTAATCTCCAGCAAAGGAATAAATGAACAATAATAATGAAGTGTGCTCAAACAACTGAGTTATATCGAAACACACGTCCTGTTCTTATGCCCCATATGGTGATGCAGACGTCTCCAAAACCCCACAGGTGGACAAATCTACACTTGTGTTTATTAAAACTAATATAAATCTGCATATAATAATCAACACTGCTGATAATAATAACATTATACAGATGCAGATTATCATGAATAAACTGAATAAGCCCCCCGAGGTGAAGAAGGCATTGAGGCAGTGGTGTTTATATTGATGTAGAAAATAATCATTTTTGTAACATTTTAATCCTTTAATTCTTTTTCATTTGTAAAGATATTTGTGTATTGCTTTACATCCTGTGTGTATTAAGCAAAGTGTAAGCATTTAAGGCACACAACTAACCAACTTTGCTGGTCTATTGCGCAGTCTTTTTTAGTTCCTCAAAATAGCAACGCACCAACAATGCAGCTTAACACAACTCTTTTCTAGACTTGAGGTGTGAACCTACACTGGTCTCACGGTTCGGATACGATTATCATGCCATCGATTCGGTTCAATTGGATATCTCGGTGCATCACGGTGCATTGACGATTCTTTCCATACACAGTTTTATATTTTCTTCACAGCACAGCAATTCTTGTATTAAAATGTATAAATATATTTATTTACTATTTGTAAAACAATTTTGTCCTTTAATACAAACAGTCAGATATATAAACTGTACCTTTAAACAACACGAGCATTAGCAAATAAACAAATATAAATATCCCGCTCGCTTTCTGAGCCTTGTCTACCAAGTTCTTTCTTACACCCCTTTGATTGGTCACGCATTCAACAGAAAGGGCTGCGATTGGCTTGTACACGCTGGTGCTCGCTCTTCACAGATGCACTCATCGGCCACAGTGAGAGAGAGAGAAATGGAGTTTACTTTCATTCTCTTAATCGCTGTGAAATAGGGGCTTTTGCTGTAAGTGTCAGTGAAACAGTGTTCAGCAAACACACACGCAGTGAAATTGTGCATAGTTTCTGAGTTTTTCGTAGTTAGAGCGTTGTAAATACTCACGCTCGCGGCTCGCCTCCCTCGCCATAGTAAGCTACGGCGACATAGCGCATGTGAGATAAATGACGTCTGTACATTATAACCGGTTATGATTATTACTTAATCGATACCGAATTGTCTGCATCGCGGTGCACCGAAGAAACGATTAATTTTGACACCCCTACAGCACACCCATGAGTCCACAATGTGGTGCAAATGGATTTGCTATTTAAACAACCTGATGCAAAACAGGAAAATTAGGGTTGAGTTCATCTGAAAATAGAAACAAATCGCGCCAAACACGCCTTGCGCCTTATTGCACCGGGTGTATTTTTACGAAATTTTATCTAAATCTTTTACCATTTGAGATGTGCGAAACCTTGAGCAAAACTCTGAAGGAGACTAAACAGTGCCGGCTTTTTACTTTTAGAGAGTTTCGATTTTTTTTTTTTACATTTTTTTTATTTTTTCATTTGAATCTGAGTTTTATGCAAGCCGGTTTCCACCACTGATAAACAATCAGAATAAAACAAAGTCTCAGAATTGTGTGATGTTAACGCGCAACTGAGCTATAAAGTTAGATAAAAACTAACAATTCTCAGAGAATTCTGACTTTAAATTCCACCACTAAAGAAAATCAAAGGTTATTGCAATTTTTTATATGAGATGTAAACTCACATGCAAGTTATAAAGTTAGATATAAACTCACAATTCAGAAAGATAATTAGAATTGTGAGATTAGCAAACACAACTGTGAGATTGCTGACTTTATATCTTGCAATTCTGAAAAATAAAGTCAGAATTTTGATATTAAAATTCATAATTACGAGTTACAGAGTCAGACTTTATAGCTTTCATTTGCAACTTTATTTCACAATTCTCATTTTAAAACTCGCAATTGGGACTTTTATTTTGCAATTCTGACTTTTGGTTTGCCAGTTCATTCTTTAATTATTTAAAAATGGCACAATTAGCTTTTCTGTTAGTTTTTAATACATGCTATGAACAAAAATAATTCTGAAAAGTCTGAGTTTTTAAGAAAAAAATAAGAATTGTGAGATTGAAAAGCTACAATTAACATTTAAAATGGTTTATTTTGTAGGAGAAACAAACAAACATACAAAAAACCCTGATTTGCTCTTTATTCTAAGTTCAAAACTGGAGTATATAATATAAAAAATGCTATAAACTCATATATAAAATAAATACTTTTTAATTCCATGTCTGAAACGAGTTTCCATAAATATTGTATTAGTATCCAATATACTGAATAGCCAATTTCTCAGCAATAGCCATCTTTTAAGACTTACATTTTCAATGGTATTGAAATGAAAATGCATCACGCTGGTCTTCAGAAGACGGCGTGTGAAGTTCGGCCAACAAGAACAGACATTAACAAGGCAAAACACAAATTCATTTTGCTTCACAAGTTCTCTTTCTCCTGAGTTAATGAGGATGTCAGAGGGCTTCAAAGAGGAGATACACTGAGCTTTAAAGCCAAAAAGGCGCTTTGTTTTTGTGCTTGAATGCAACAAAAGACCTGCTCTTTTCCTTTCCGAGGAGTTGGCCAGTGTTGGGTCCTGGCAGCGGCTCTGTCCCCAGTCATTCATCAAGAGTGCTGTGTTAAAGCAGGATTTGGCTGTTTGCGTGTCTCGGTTTTGGGCGTTCCCATTACTATTGGCCCTCTACATCTCTGAGAGTGACACACACACTCCTGACGCCCCTGAGGAGATCATGCCATGCTTGTGCTTGGTGTGTTTCTGTTGCTAGTTATCTGTCAGGAATGCTTCAGAATCGTGCGCTTTACGATGGTAATTAGTAATGCATATGTTGTGGTTCTCTGGGTGGGACGGTGTGGGCTGATTTTGTGTGTCAGTTTAAGTACACATGTGTCAGTCAGGGTTTACAGCTTGTTCCGTAATTTTGTAATCAATCATTTAATGTTCTGACAATGAGAGAAATAATGTCGTATTCTGAACTGATTTGAAAATGTCTTGAAATTCAGACCAGTTCCTGATTGGGTGGTGGAATGGATTGATTGATATGTGATATGCAGAGATGTTTGGTTAGATGGATAGATAGATAGATTGGTACAAGGTTACATAGCTGGCTAGATTTATAAAAAAAAATGGCTAGATATATAGTTGGATAGATGAATAAAAGGTATGATTGTCAAAAGTATAGAGTTTGGTACAGTCATTTCTGTTAGTGGATGTTTTAAAAATGTCGGTACCAATTGGTAACAAACTCAATACTGTACTTTTGACAACACTAATAGATGGTTAGATGGTTTAGTAGATGTTTTGAGAGTTGGTTGGTTGGATGGATGGATGGATGGATAGATGGGGCTAGGTAGGATAGATAGATAGATAGATAGATAGACAGACAGACAGACAGACAGAGAGAGAGATAGATAGATAGATAGATGGATGGATGGATAAATTTGTAGATAGTAAGATGGATGGATAGATAGAGAGATGGTAGATGGATGGTTGGATGGTATGGAGGACTATAAATATGCTTAGATGGATAGATTGGTAAATGTGAGATGATAGATAGATAGATAGATAGATAGATAGATAGATAGATAGATAGATAGATAGATAGATAGATAGATAGATAGATAGATAGATAGATAGATAGATAGATAGATAGATAGATGGGTAGGTTAGATTAGTAGATAGATAAATTGGTACATGGTAAGATGGATGGCTATATGGATAGAGAGATGATAGATGGAGGGCTAGAAATATGGTTAGATGGATGGATAGATTAATAAACGGTTAGATGGTGGATGGATAGTCGGTTAGATAGATGAGCAGGATATACAGATTGGTAGATGGTTAAATAGATGAATAGACAGATGGTTCATTGGATGGATGGATGGATAGAAGTTAGATAGATAGATGGGCCTAAATTTGATAGATGATAGCTAGATTGTAGATGGACAGAACGCTGGCTAAATATATGGATAGTAAGATTGGTAGACATTTAGATGTATGATTAGATGGATAAATAGTTGGCTTGATGTTTGGATAAATGTTTTTTTTTCACATATTGCATCTAAAAATGTGTGGAAAGCACAAGGAGTGTTGACCAATTTCAATGTGTTCATGCTCCAGTGGCATCTGTCATTGCTTGACAATTTATTTATTTATAGAGAAAATTAAAATGCTTGCAGTGTTTGGGTGCGCGGCGTTTGTATGAGGTAATTAGTCTATCGTTATTAATGAAATGTAAGTATTTCATACAAAGTATAAAGCTACTTTAGTCACACTCACCTAAGTATGCCTGGAAAATGCGAGAGCATGGCTCCCTATTTGTATTTGCACCCACAAAAAACGTAATAGGTAAACAGCCCCTAGAGTGGTAGATGGATAATTAGCTGGCTTTATGTATGTTTATTAGGATAGATTGGTAAATGGTTAGATCAGTGGATAGATGGATAGTGGACTAGATATATGGTTCAATGAATTGATAGATAGTTTGGTAGATATTTAAATATATGACTAGATAGATAGTTGGATAATTAGAAGGTAGACTGGTGGTTAGATCAGTAGTTAGAAGGTAAACAGATGGCTAGATTGATATATAGTTAGATGTTAGGAAAGATGGTGAGATTGATGCATGCATGGTTAGGTGGTATGATGTAGAAAAGTGGTTGGATTGTAAATGTAAATAGAGATTAGATTGGTAAATGGATGGAGAGGTGGTTAGGTGGATTAGTAAATAGATAAGTAGATGGTTAAATGGTGGATCAAACTTCAACAGTGACATTTGCATTACACTGAACTAAACTGATCTAAACATTAACAGTGACATTTATACTAAACTAAAATGAATTAGTTTTAATTTAAGCTGGACCTACACTAACTGTCTACACTACTCTTCTACACTTTCTCGCCTGAGTTGCTGGAATGTTCCACAATTTGAAATACTCTTTTCTTCATCTGATAATTTGCTTTGGCACAATCCACACTGTAAAAAGTGCTATAGAAATAAAGATGATTAGAATTGAAATTCATATACATACACTCTTGTAAGAAGGTAAAACTCTTGACCGCTGCTTTCGTCTTTGAGAACTAGTGATCATTATTGATTCTCATGGGAATCAAAGTGAACATTGAGCAAATATTTAATTGTCAGCTGTGATTCTGGACCATTTACAAAAGCCTGAAGGATGTTTACACGTTTAACTGAAGCTTTACAAAAGCACATTTAATAGAGAAAACTACTGAAAATGTTGTGTTGAGCTGCTTTGCCAGCATGGGCTCAGTGTGTGCTGCAGGTTTTCCTCTTTGAGATGTTAACGACAGTGAGGTTTGTGCCGTTTGTGTGCTCATCTCCTCTTAATGAAGTGATCTGTTTATAAAGTCCTCACAATACAAAGGCGAACCCTCACTGGGCTGCTTATATGGGCTTCTGCAGGCTATTGTCCAGTACAGTGAGTTTGTAAATGGCTCAGTTCAACCTGTTTAGCCTTTCCACTGATTGACTGCAGACACCAGCACAGGCTCATGAAATACGTGCTTCAATCTACATTTCTCTTGAGACTGCAACAAAATCTCTTGTGGATTTGTCATCTGAAAAATGTACCTTAAGTGATGTATTATAGATGTGTCCTCTAGTGCAGCGTTTCTCAATCCTGGTTTTTGTGAGAAACCTTTGTTTTACTTCACAATGTTCATTCAAGAATTCTGCCTGCATTGTCTTACCAGAGAAGCGAGAAGTGTGTCATGATTAGCGTTGGGTATCGTTTGGGGTTATTTCGATACCGGTGCTAAATCGATACTTTTAAAATGGCCAAAACGGTGCATGAACCGATACTTTTGAGCCACAAAATTATGGTGGATGACTCTAGAAAAATCTTTTATTTGACAAAATCTTTTCAAAAATAATTTTAATAGAACAATATAAGTAAAGTTTAAAGTAAACATCAATTCATATTTGATATATTTGAATTACATTAATATATTAACCTTTGATCATTTGTTGGTTAGCATGACTTTAAGATTTGCATTATGAAATTACATTAGCTGTCATTAAAATACTGAACTCCTTTTTTTCTAGGGTTTGGGGCTTGTGACTATGTTTACATGGTCATCAGTGATCTAATGATTTGCCTTAATGTGAATAAGACAATAATATGATTAAAGTGTTTACATGAGTTGCTTTTTGAATGTTCCATTCATGATCCCGTCTTACATGTTACAGTACATAGATCGATTAACGTCATTGCGTCACCAGGCTATCCAGCGTTTCCTCCAGAGTTTCATGTAATTTCAGGTGTTTCATTTTTAACTTTTCGACTTTAACTGCAGTTTTACTTTCATTCAGGAACATTTCATTCATGCTCTCATGACTAACTGAGGTATTTGATGCGAGCATTAAGTAAGGACTGGTGGAAGAGTGCTCTTTTAATGGAATTTGATACTGCACGTTGAATGGAAAGAAAAGACCTCCGCATTTCGCGACGCAGGTGTCTGTGGTCCTTTCAGGTAATCAAAAATCACTGTTTACATGGTAGTCTAGACTCTTAATCAGAGTATTGTCTTAATCATATTAAAATCAGAGCATTGGTGTCCATAAACGTCCTCATTGAAAGTGCCAGATGATGTCGCAATCTTTCCTCTGCCTTTAAGTTGATTCCATGAGCCCTCAAATGTGTCATTAAGTTTGACGTGTTTGCCCCGACGTGTTTCTAAAGCATCTGCTTCACGTTGCTGTGTCAAAATCCTTGCTTGTAAAATACGCTTTAGAACGCTTAGTTTAAGCAAATTTGAAGAACGCGATCATGCGTGTTGATCTAAAGAGTCGCTCTCGCTCACCAAATGCGCTGTACTGCGTGCGTTGCGTGCATCCGTTCTCTAAGCAACAAGAACAAACGCCTGACGTCGCCTGTCCGTATTCCTCAAAGTTGTTTAGAATTAAATGTTTAGAGATGGTGTGACAACGTGTACCTATGTGTGCCTTTGATGCACCCCTTGATGTTTCTTACGTCCTTGTCGCAGCACCGAAATTAGGCACCGAAATTCATATGCTGATTCGGTCTGGTAGATACCGGTTACAAAGTTACCGGTGCTATAATGGCACCGGGTTTCAGTACCCAACCCTAGACATGATATAGCTTTGTAAATAAATACAATATAAATTATGATATCACACTAAAATCTTCTTTCAAGCTGAAATCATGGCAGAATATCTTGTAGAGTTCACTTTTGCCGGGCACTTCTTGTTGAATCAGAACAAATGTGTAATGTAAAAAGAGAAACGTTTTCTCTAGAGAAGCGCTGCTCTAGTGGATTTCTCATTTGAAATGTTCAACAAAACGCACCTTAAGTCCTTGATCCCACTATGTGCTTTTTGTGTCAAGAGGTGCCATATTTGAATGGTTTTCTAATGGCTGCAAGTGTTTTCTGCTGCTCAAGCCTGGTTTATACTTCTGCGTCGAGTGATCGACGTGACCCACGGCATATGCAATGCGCGTAGCAGTGCATTTATACTTCTGCTGCTGTTTCTGTTGCTCTGCAATAACACTTCAGAAACGCTAGCTGGCAGCAGGTGTTTATGTTCCTCTGTGTCGAGTTTCTTCACTGGTGTTTTGTTTTTTTTCTGAATACTACCCATATGTACAAGTGGCTGAAACTTGCTCATTTAGAGGCGGGAATCGGCGGACGTGCAACTTAAATCATAAGGTAAACACAAAACAACAGTTTCCATCTAGAGCTCCCTCATGGGACTCTACACTTATAAACACTCACTCCATCGGGCTCGTGTGGGTCTCACCTCCCCCCACACTCGTCAGTGTCAAGCCGACCAATTAAAGACTCTCCCGACTTTTAAAGATGTGGGAGAGACTGTAGGTCGTGGTTTCGAGTTATCCAGAGCTGTAGGACTTCACAAATCATGAATGTCACAAGATTATTATTAAATATTACAGTTATAACAATATCCACAGAAGTGCTCGCACACAATACTCAGCTGATTCAGTCGTTGCTCAGTGACATAATAAACAAACCTCACTACTTTATTTCTTGTCAAAAAAGGCAATGTGGTGCACTTGCCGTTTTCAGAACAGAAAAGGGCATTCTGCGGGATTGGCTGCTAAATAATGCATTTTAGATCTAGTAGATTTGTCATCTGCAACGTGCAACAAAACACACCCTAAGTAACATATTTTAGTTTCTACATTATTTTTAAATGTAGACAGCACCCTCTAGTCTTTTTTTTTTCCATATTTTCATCTTTATTTGTATAGCGCTTTTACTATGTAGATTGTGTCAAAGCAGCTTCACATAGAAGATTATAGTAAATTGAAACAATGTAGTTCATTTTTCAGAGTTTAAGTTCAGTTCAGTTTAGATTAGCTCAGTTCAGTTCAATGTGTTTTAATATTCACTGCTGGGAGTTCAAGCACTGACGAGTAATCCATCGATGCGCAGCTCTACAAGTCCCAAACTATGCAAGCCAGTGGCAACAATGGCGAGAGAAAAAAAAGAAAAAGAAAACAAGAAAAACCTTCACCAATGGGTGAAGGAAAAAAAAAACTTTGGGAGAAACCTGGCTCAGTTAGCACAACCATTTCTCATATGGCAAAATGTCTAGTGAATTTTTCATCTGTAATACGCAAAACGAATGTACCCTAAGTGATCTATTTCAGATTTAAACGGGTATACAGTGCCCTCTAATAAACTTGTGATCTGAAACATGCAAAGACATGTACCTGGAGCTAAAGCTGCACGCTTAATGGAAAAAAGATCGCGATCTCGTTTAGACCCTACACACGATCTTAATTCAGCTTTTCTACGATTCAGCCAACTATATTTATATTAGATTTTTTAGATTAGATTAGATTCAACTTTATTGTCATTACACATGTACAAGGAAACGAAATGCAGTTTAGGTCTAACCAGGAGTGCAATAGCTGCAAGTGCAGGATACAGGTATAAGTTATAAAGTGCAGTTATAGAAAAACTATGGTGATATTTACAAATGGATGTACTATGAACATTATATACAGGTTGTGTTAGCTATGAACAGAGATTTACAATAGATGGATAGATGTACAGGTTGCTATTAATAATCAGAAGTGTGCAGATAGATAAAAATAATTACAAATGTATATGTACAGTGGGTGTGTACATAATTAAAAATGTACATGTGCAGTGGGTATGTACAGTTCAAATAAATAAATCCGTGCAATGTAGTGCAATGAATATGTGCAATTTTTAAATGTGCAAATGTTAAATAGTGCAGTGATTATGAGGAGAGTGGGGGTGTATCAGGGGGGCAAAAGAGTCAGTGGGGGGCAGAGTTCAAAAGGGAGACAGCTCTGGGGAAAAAGCTGTTCCTTAGTCTACTGGTTTTTGTCCGGGGGAGCCTGAAGCGCCTGCCAGAAGGCAGGAGAGAAAACAGTCTGTGAGCAGGATGAGAGGAATCCTTAAGAATACTGCGTGCTCGGCGCAGACAGTGTTTCCTCTGGATGTCCTCTATGGTTGGCAGTGTGGTCCCTGTGATGCGTTGGGCAGTTTTCACCACCCCGCTGCAGTGCCTTACGCTCCGCAACAGAGCAGCTTCCATACCAGACTGTGACACAGTAGGTGAGGATGCTTTCTATTGTGCAGCGGTAGAAGTTCACCAACACGGCTGATGACAGCTGGTTCTTCTTAAGTTGCCTTAAGAAAAATAGGCGCTGGTGAGCCTTCTTGACCAGGCTGGAGGTGTTGGTGGTCCAGGAAAAGTCCTTTGAGATGTGGGTCCCCAGGAACTTGAGGGATGAGACAGGCTCAACGGCCATCCCACTGATGTGGATGGGATCATGTGAGCCTGTTCGTCCCTTCCTGAAGTCCACAATGAGCTCCTTGGTCTTGTCGGTGTTAAGGAGCAGATTATTGTCGGTGCACCAGGTGGCCAGATGCTGTATCTCCTCCCTGTAGGCAGTCTCATCATTGTTGCTGATTAGACCAATCACTGTGGTGTCATCTGCAAATTTGATGATGGTGTTGGATCTGTTCACAGGCCTACAGTCGATGGTAAAAAGGGAGTAGAGGAAGGGGCTCAGCACACAGCCCTATGGTACACCAGTGTTGAGTGTGATGGTGGTGGAGCAGATGTGGCCTGATCTCACATTCTGAGGTCTGTTAGTCAGAAAGTCCATAACCCAGTTGCAGAGAGACGTGTCGATATCCAGGTCTCTAAGTTTGATCATTAACTTAGAGGGTATGACAGTGTTGAATGCTGAGCTGAAGTCAACAAACAGCATTCGTGCATAAGTGTTTTTATTGTCCAGGTGTGTGAGTACAGAGTGCAGTGCTATGGAGACTGCATCTTCTCTGCTCCTGTTGCCACGGTAGGCAAACTGATGTGGGTCCAGTGTGGATGGGAGAGAGTCTTTCAGATGTGCCAGGACCAACCGCTCGAAGCACTTCATGATGATGGGTGTGAGGGCTACAGGGCGGTAGTCATTCAGGCATGTTGGGCTGGAGTGTTACGGCACTGGCACAATAGAGGTGGTTTTAAAGCATGTTGGCACAGCTGCTAGGTTAAGGGACAGGTTGAAAATGTCTGTGAATACCCCAGCGAGCTGTTCTGCACATGCTTTGAGGACGCACCCAGGAATACCGTCTGGTCCAGCAGCCTTATGCACATTGATCCGACTCAGTGCGGTGTAGACTTCTGAGGAGGTGATAGGTGAGTGGTCGGTTGAGGAAGTGATCCTGGTGTAGGGTTCTTTATTGTCTCTTTCAAAGCGGGCATAAAAGTCATTAAGCTCGTTCAGGAAGGAGACATTTGTGGCTGTGGGTGTGGACTGGCTGGGTTTGTAGTTGCTGATGGCCTGGATGCCCTGCCACATGCGCTGAGGATCAGAGTTGGAAAAGTGCTCCTCTAACTTTAGCTTGTAACAGTGCTTGGCCTTTTTGATGCCCCTCTTCAAATTAGCCCTGGAAGTGCTGTAGGCATGTGCATCCCCTGATCTGAAGGCAGTGTTGCGTGCCTTCAGCAGGAGGCGCACCTCCTTGTTCATCCATGGCTTTTGATTTGGGTATGTGGTGATCTGTTTCTGGGTTGTAACACTGTCTATGGTGGTGTTGATGAATTCCAGAACAGAGGAAGTGTAACTGTCAATGTCTGTGTGAGAGCCACATGTGGCCTGGGAGGCAAACATACTCTAGTCTGTGTGTTGAAACCTGTCCTGGAGTGTGGAGTCTACCCCCGCTGGCCACACTTTGATGTTCCTCACTGATGGCTTCACACGGTTGATGAGGGGTGAATACTTTGGGGTGAGGAACAAAGAATGGTGATCTTCATGACCCAAGTGGGGGAGGGGGGTCACAGCGTAGGCTTCAGCCATGTTTGTGTATACCTGGTCCAAAGTCTTGTTTCCCCGTGTGTGACAGAAAATGTTTTGATGGAATTTGGGGAGCACTGTTTTTGAGTTTGAGTGATTAAAATCCCCCGCAACAATAAAAGCAGCCTCCGGGTGAGCAGTCTGTTGTTTGCTGTTGGCTGCATGAAGTTCATTCATAGCAAGCTTGGCATCAACATCGGGAGGAATATAAGCGGCAATTATTATAGTGGAGGTGAACTCGCGTGGCAGATAAAAGGGTCTGCATTTGACCATTAGAAATTCCAGGTTAACAGAGCAATGTCTCCCAACGATGACAGAGTTTGTGCACCAAGCTTTGTTAATATAAATGCATAATCCTCCGCCTCGGGTCTTACCGGAGTCATCCGCCGTTCTGTCTGCTCGGAATGTGTGATGCTCAGTTAAAGATACAGCGTTGTCTGGTATCCCGCTGTTTAGCCATGTTTCTGTGAAAATCATGACATTACAGTTCCATAATCTTTTGCTGTGGTTGATGCGCAGTCGAATCTCATCCATTTTGTTCACCAGGGACCGTACATTGGCGAGAAAGATGCTGGGTAAAGAGAGCCGGTGTGGTGTTAGCTTTAGCTTAGCTCTTATCCCGCCGCACTTTCCCCGCCTTTGTTTACGATCGCACCGCCGCCTTCAAGCACTTCCGCCTGGCCGGGCAGACCGCTCAGCCTCGGGTGTTCTGGCGATTTCGGGGGTAAGTCGAAGAGTCACTTCTAGAGTCACTTCTTAACAAAAGCCAAGCACATGTGGGTTAATTATTGGTACAAAGAGAGTGCAGGACCTCTGGATCTGCAGCGCTTGACTCTTCAGTGTTGGCATCTCCTATGAAATGTCCATCTCATGAATTTATCATCTGAAATGAACAACAAATTGTAACCTAAGTAAAGTATTTCAGATTTTCAAAATGTAGAAGGCGCCTTATAGTGGATATGTCATCTGAAACGCGCAACAAAACACACCCTAAGTAATGTATTTCAGATTCGCAAAATGTAGACAGCGCCTTCTAATGGATTTGGCATCTGAAACGTACTACAAAATATACCAAAATTGACATATTTCCGACTTGCTAAAAAGAAAGACTGCATTCTCTACTGAATTTATCATCTGAAATGTACAACAAAACGTAACCTAAACGCTCGTACACACTGGGATGATTTTCGTTTGCGTTTATCGTCAGCGTTTTACGAGACGTTTTTCCGGATTCAAACCCAAGCGACTTTCACTGGCGTCGAGCAGAAGAGTATGCAAAATCACTCCTTGACGTTAGATGGTGCTACACAACTTTAAGCTTCTGATACCCGCTTGTAACACAGAAGAAGAAAAAGAGAGAAAGTTGACACGCTTGTTGTTAAAGGTACTGGCTATTCAAACAAGCATGGATGGTTCAAGTAGCAGCTCCATCTCTAGCGATGAAGAAACGATTACTGTTCACCAGTGCAATAAGCAGCTCCACATTCATATCGCCTCTGGGCACCTTCTTCAATGTGCGCTCGCATTGACAGTTTTGCGCTTGGAGGCAAGTGCTGTTTACTGTAACTTCAGGAGATCCATGCACGTGAACAAAAGTGCCAATCTGATTGGTGAAAAAAAATGAGCATGAGGCGTTTTTTAAAAAATGATACTTTTACGTCTGGCGTTTTGTGCGTTGGTGTGCACGATCACATTGGCCCCCTTTATTTTGTCACGAGGCGTTAAACGTCGATGGAAAAACACGAGCAAAAAGCGTCCCAGTGTGCACGGGCCTTAAGTGATGTATTTCAGATTTGCTAAAATTTAGACAGCGCCCTCTAGAGGATTTGCCATCTAAATTGTACAATAAAACACTCCCTAAGTGACATATTTCAGATTCCAGAAATTTATACAGTGCCCTCTAGTGGATTTGTCTTCTGAAATGTGCAAAGTAGCATATTTCAGATTCGCTAAAAAATACAACATCTACTACATTTATCATCTGAAACGCACAATAAAACCTAACCTAAGTGACATATTTCAGATTTGCAAAAATTTAGACAACACCCTCTAGTGGATTTGTTCAGTTAAACATGCAACAAAACATACCTTAAGTGATGTATTTCAGATTCGCTAAATGTAGGGGCTATCATACACCCGGCGCAATAAGGCGCAAGACATTTTTGGTGCGATTTGTTGCTATTTTCATACCAATGCAACCCTAATTTTCCCGCTTTGCACCACGTTGTTTAGATAGAAAATACATTTGCGCCGCTTAGTGGACTCATGGGTGTGCTGGTCTATAAAGGAGGTGTGTTAAGACTCTTTGTTGGCGCATTGGTATTTCGAGGAACTAAATTAGACTGTGCAATAGACCAGCTGAAAGCAGGTCTAAAGTCCAGCAGAACGCGTTAGTTATGCACTTATGCGGGTCCAAAACGCGTACACATTGCTGAATATTCATAAGATGTACAGCATTACACAAATATCTTTACAAATGAAAAAGAATAAAAAGAATTAAAATGTTACAAACATGATTATTTTCTACATCAATATAAACACCACTGCCTTCATGCCTTCACCTCGGGGGGCTTTTTCAGTTTATTCATGCAAATCTGCATCTGTATAATGTTATTATTATCAGCAGTATTATTTATTATCTGCAGATTTATATTAATTTTAATAAACAGAAGTGTAGATTTGTCCACCTGTGGGGTTTTGGAGACGTCTGCATTAGGGTTGGGCCGATAGACGATTTCATCGTCCATCGCCGATGGCCAATAAACTTCCCGATGCTGAGCCGGCATCACGATCCATCGCCCCGCCCCACATGTATATTGATATATAACTTACTATTTGCATGTCATCTTAATAGCAATAACGGTCTTTTCATGAGCTGTGTTATACTTATAGCTGCCGTTTGCACGGCTGACAGCATGGTGAGGACTAAATACATCGTGAGGATTATACAGCTCCTCTCGCGCTTAAAATGTATAGATTCAGTGGCAAACGCTGTTACCTGCAAACCCAGTCCCACAGACTTTACAGTGAATGGATATTTTCATAGCGGACTTGAAGCCACTGGAAGTCTTTTATCCACTCTTGGAAAAGTGTAAATGGTGGATTAACATTCAGCACATGATCATTAATAAGATGTGCCATTATTAGTAACATTAGGGTTTCTAAAACTAAATCTGTCAGTGTTATTCTCATTCTCTCTTATTCAGCGCTTCACATTTCCGCGGCTGTAGCTCGTGTCATGTGAAGGCACTGACTGAGTGATTGACAGCTGATATTAACCAATCCATTCGCGTTCAGTTCTAGCGCAGTGGGCCAATAAGAAGAGCACAAAGGCGGGGCAAGCAGTGTTGCCAGATTGGGCGGTTTTGAATCCAAGTTTCCAAGTTTGCGGGTAAAAAATAACATAGGCGGGTAGTGGATATTTGGGCGGTATTGTAAAGGTACGCCCGCGATCTCCCGTAACCCCCCCACTATTCGTGTAATTTGAGACCGTTCCCCCCACTTTTCGTGAAATATAGGACGATCCAACCACCCCTCATACATTTTGGAGCGTTTTTGGGCTGGAAAAAGTCAGCTACATCTGGCAACACTGGGGGCAAGCAGTCCGGGCTTTTTTTACTTCAGCAAGTTCACAATCGCATAACAACAGTTTTAATCTGTTCCTGAGCGCTGCGTTTGGCGTCTTTAGGTGCAAATGCATCCTGCATAAATGTCTCCTAAATCTGCGCACGCGGTGAGGATTTTGCAGTGAAAACAGGTCGCACATGCACTAGCACAAATGCTTTTAAATATATATTTTAGGTCGCGTAAAATTTCGGGCGCATACGTAGAAACGGTCGAGCCCTAGCATCTTTACTTGTTATTATTTTCTCATAATAATAGTAATAAAATAAGGAAGTTATCATTAAGCACAATACAAATTACAGTGAACTCCAAACGAACTCTCGTCTGGTCTCCGCCACCAGCTGTGGGGAAAAAGCCACTATGACACAGATCACTCTGCTTATTCATGCCAGAGTCCCGCGGAAAAAAAGTGATTGACAGGTGGTAATTTGTGTGTAACTTTATTTATTTATGGTTTGGTTATGGGTAAAGCAAAGACCATGTGGGTCAGGTAGTGAAAACGGTAGGCTACAATTATTAAATTCGTTATGAATTATTGATATTTAACAACAACCACCCCCACCCCGCCTACTACGACGATACCATCGTCCATCGCCGATGTTTACGTTAGACATCGTACGATGCCAAATTGGTCAACATCGCCCAACCCTAGTCTGCATCACCATATGGGGCATAAGAGCAGGACGTGTGTTTGGAGATAACTCAGTTGTTTGACCACACTTCATTATTATTGTTCATTTATTCCTTTGCTGGAGATTAGAACTGAATTTAGAAATAGTTTAGACACAAATCTTTGTGCTTAACAAAGGAAATTAAACATGTGGGCTAATGGATGAGTTCAGTGGAGTGAGTTTCCACCGTTTCCTTACTCCACCAAAGTAAAGGAGTAAAGTAAAGAGTAAAAGTAAAGAGGCTGAATGGAGGAGGCTCGTTCTTTATCCTCGCGCTGCAGATGCTCTGTTTAACTGTTTTCTCGCTAGTGAAGCGTTGAGTTATTCCACTTACAAAAGCCGCCATGTAAATAGCAAATGCACCATGGTGCGACACAACTGACTCTTAAAGGGAATGAGAGACGAGACTCTGATTGGTTTAATGCACATTATGCTCAAAACACACCCAGAACTCATTAACCCTACATCCACCGAATTGGCTCTATCACTGTCTCTTCATTCCACCAATAGCTGGTGTGTGGATGCTACACACTGGTGGTGGTGTGAAGAGACTCCCCTCATGATTGTGAAGCGCTTTGGGTGTATGGCCATACACAATAAATGCGCCATATAAATACACATTGCATTACATTACACTGTAAGCCCGGACAGGTTGATTGAACTTAAAAAATTTATGGAAACTCGTTGCCCTAAAAAAGCTAATTTCGTCTCGTCGAAAAAACAAAACCTTTTAGGTTTATTGTACTTATGATTTCAAATGCATTTAATTAAATATTCAGTTGACTGAAATAAAGGTTTTTAGTACAATAAACCTAAAAGGTTTTGTTTTTTCAACAAAACAAAATTAGCTTTTTTAGGGCAACGAGTTTCCATAAATTTTTTAAGTTCAATCAACCTGTATAGGCTTAAAACATAAAATCTTGACCTGAATGTTGTGAAAAATTATTTTAAACTTAGCTATTCACTATAAATGATTTAATGAAAATACACCTACAGTACATTACAAACAAGGACAAAGAATAAAAATTTACTTTACACTTTATTTGAAATCACTTAGAAATATCACTTTGAAACAAGTGACAAAACAAGAAAATGCCTTGTATAACAATTACTCAATACAGTATTTATTGTTATAAATCATATTAAAACAATTATTTAAAATATTTTAAACAGTTTTTACAAAAATATTCAAATACTAAACAACCACAGAATGTTATTATTACACTGTAACATTATGGAATGTTAACACTTGCCAAACACTAAGGTATAGTTTTAAAAAAATGTATCTCACAGTTGGGACAGCAAGCCTGAAGAAACATGCCTTTTCTGTACCTGTGTACATGGCAAGTTGATTTTTAACAGCCAGAATCTTACCCTTCAGCTTCTTCTTACCCAAACTTGTTGAATGAAAAGAAGGGCATTGTCCATGCACTTTGGGTAGTCTAGGTGCAGTGCATAGGTTAATCCAAAAAGACACATGGCCTGGGGTTTGTTGTCTATATTGTCCATTACAACATTCCCCTCCAAGATGATTCCCACTAAGGATGGGTGGAGGCGGATGGACAGGGGTTGAAGAGCCACATCTTCATTTTCTCGGTTAAGGACTCCAACAAGTACATGTTGGTATGAGTCTCCATCATCTGAAGCCTGACAACAATAAATAGATAACAAAAATAAATCTTAGAAGTGTACATTTGATTTTAATATATATGAATTGTATTGAATGTTTTTAGTTGTATGCAAGCATAATTTGTTACTTGTATACCCAAACATATCCAGTATTCAATAATATATAAAATATACAAATACCAAACATTAAATAATTTTTTTTTTTGCAAACAAGTCATTGCATACAGCATGAAAAGATTTGATATACTTAAATTACTAAAGATTTTATGTTATTCTAATTATCATTTTAGAGTTTCGAAGGTGTTATAACATGAATTAAAATTTCTCGTTGATCATTATTTTATTTATTAATGAACTACAATAAGACATTGTTTGGGTGATTTATTTATTGTTATTGCTAACATAATTGCACATTAAGAAACATGATACAAAAAAAAAACTTATATTAATATACAAAAACATTTTTTAATGATACTTACAAAACATGCTTTGAAGAACTCAGTTGGGTCATCACCAAGAAGTACTGGAAGCACTCAAATGGCAACACATGGCATGTCAGTGAGGTCAGAGGCCTGAGGTGTTGCAGTTGCAGAGAAACAACATTGTATCATTTGTCAACATATAAGAGAAAAACAATTTTCATGCATCATTATTTAGTCTCTGTTACTGAGAATTTCTAAAGTAATTATATCAGTTTCAAAATTCAGCAAACAATGGCATCAGTTTATGTCAATGGCATGTACAAACAATAGCATACTGTATACAAACCTTGCCATCTTGTAGAAGATCTGAATCAGCTGTGGACAGTGATGATCAAGAGACCCATAGAATTCTTGGTTAAGATTCTTCCCAACTATCCGGTTGAATTCCTGATACACCTTTAGTAGTAAAACAAAAAAAAAGTTAATTAACATAAGAGAAATGTCAAAATTAAACAACTGTCAAATAAACATATTATGTTTATCAATACTTTACTCATTTCATTACAAATACATTCCTGATATATAAATGGAAATGACAGGCTTCTTGCATAGCTCCCATGTTTAATTCTGTATTGTTTTAATAAGTACCCTCTTTTGTCACAAGCAAATGTACAATACTTACATTTTCTTCTCATTTTGGTTGGCCTTGCTTTGATCTTTCTGTAATCAGCAGAGTTACAAAAATATACATTAGATTACTAGCTGACTGAACACATTTACATATTTTGATCTGTTATCTCCAAATTTCCCACAAACAGCTAACCTTAACTAAAAGAATTAGAGTGCTACAGCTATTTATTTATGTAGCTTTTCATTCTAATTAATTGAAAATGCACTTGCTAAGACCATGCTGATGAGCACGACGTTGCATATCTTTAATAACTGCTAACTAGCATGGATTCGTATTTCTTACATGCGAAGAAAGGGTCAAATCTCAATGTATTTTAGTGTGTTTAATACTTCACTCACAAAGAAACTTAAAAAAAAACTCAGGTTAACATTTCTGACGATACATAACCACCACTGAAAAAATAATCATTTTACACAACAGATAACGCGGATGACTCATCGAATACAACATCAATATTAAACTTTAGATGTGACGACCTCATTAAGCATGTTTTCATGTATACAGTAACTGTAACGTTAAGTTATATAGGTTAAATGCGGCGGCCGCGATCGGTTATAACATGGCGAAAATAAACACGCTAACACAGGCAAAACTTACATTCACTTTTTTACATATTATTTTCGATGTCACGATCCCATTACGCACGTCTTTGCACTTTGCACGTCTTAGAACTGTATATAAATGTGGCAATGGCGGTTGCGATTAACCGGAACAATAGCATGATTCTAACGTTAGACACAGCTTAATCTTACATGTAGTTCTCTTGCTAACTGTTACATACTTTGTTTATTAAAGGAAAACAATGTATGGGCTGTTTGAGGCAAAAGTATGAAATCGTACTCACAGTGATCAGCAGCCATTAGAAAATGCGCGCTCGCGCTGTATCCACCAGTGACGTCAGTCCAAAGACAAAGAGCCAATCACATTTTCCCTTGCACATCATTCCTTTGACAACAGACTAGAATAAGCTCTGTTAAGTACATTCAATTTAAACATTCCAATAGAATGAAAAATATCATGCAAATCGTACAACAAACTAAACAAATTGAGTAATTGAGCAAAAAACTTGGTATTTATGTTTATTGAATCTAAGTATTTTGAATTAATACAACTTTAGGGATAACAGTGTACATTACAAGAGAATAAGCACAGCCCTGTTAGACCATGCGCTGGGGTGCAGAGCGTATTTTACCATCCTAAAAATAGCAAAAGTGGATTTAGACACGCACTTAATGCATTAGCGCCATGTGCTTCAGATTTTGCGCCTAGATCATTAAAATAGAGCCCGTAGAGTTCTCCCTCTAGTGGATTTGTCATCTGATACATGTAAAGAAACATGGAGAAACATATTTTACATTTTGCTAAAATATCAACTGCTGCATTTATTTCCAATGAGTCTGAGTTTAAGAGACAGCGTGAGTCTGAAAGTCCACTAGAGTCACTCTTTAACAAAAGTCAAGCCCAGGAGGGTTAATTATTGAAACAAAGAGAGCGCTGGACCTCTGGATCCGGGCTCTTCAGTGTTGGCATGTCCTGCGAAATGTCCATCTCCCTCCAGAACCCCTGTTGTTATGATAATTACCCCCGCTGGCCTGCATTAGCCAGCATTAGAGCTTCATTAGCATTCAACAGCAGCTCCGTCAGCCTCCATTCACAGCCTTTGTCAGCCTTTTTGTGTGTCCTTTCTTTATGTTTCGTGTGACCACTTCTTCTGGAGCTCGGCCTTCACACGGCAAGAAAGTTTGACAACTTCAGGGTGCTTGTTGAAGCGAAATGAGGAGCTGAAAAGTTTGGGTTTGCTCTCAGGGGTCAGACTTCTGAGATCCCCCGAAGCTTCTGTTGATTTGATTTGCAAATAAGCATTGGTGCCAGACTCACTTAGAGAAATAGACTCGCGCCACTGTTGATTATTCGGCTGGAACCGCCGTCACTGGACCTTTCCCAAGCATGCTGCTGAAATTAGTGTTTACAGCTTTTAATATTTCATTAATCATGCATTTTAGGCGGAATCAGTAATATTGCTGAGATGTATTTAAGATTATGTTGTTACACTGTTAAAAGCAATTGGTTATGTTACTTATAGTGAGTAAACCTGTTATGAATTGGAACTGTTGACTTAGTTTTTATAATTATGCACACTGTTCATTTGCTTAATAATTTTAAGACAGTGGGTTTAATCACTTATGTAAATCTTTAGGCAAAGTAATGTTTTTAGTAAAGTCAATTTTGCGGTGTGAATAGTATTTCTTTTAGTCAAAACAAGGTTTGTGCGATAAATGTTAAAGAACCTTTTTATTTTTGCAGAATTTAGAAATTAATTTAGATTTTGTATTATTTATCATAAGAATTGTTGTCAAAAATAGGGCTGCATAATGAAAAAAATAAAATTAATATTCTTATTTTTAATGACTTATTTTTAGATTTAAAATGTATATATAAGTGTATAGATTATACTTGTAATACTATTATTTTAATGTATTATTTCACCAAATTAAAACACATAAATGCATACATTCATTCATTAATTTTCTTGTTGGCTTAGTCCCTTTATTAATCTGGGGTCGCCACAGCGGAATGAACCGCCAACTTATCCAGCACATTTTACATAGCGGATGCCCTTCCAGCCACAACCCATCTCTGGGAAACATCCACACACTCATTCACACTCATACACTACGGACAATTTAGCCTACCCAATTCGCATGTCTTTGGACTGTGGGGGAAACCGGAGCACCCGGAGGAAACCCACACGAACACAGGGAGAACATGCAAACTCCACACAGAAACGGCAACTCAACCCAGCGACGTTCTTGCTGTGAGGCGACAGCACTACCTACTGCGCCACTGCGTCACCATTAAATGCATACATGAACATACTAATTTATGTAATTATGTAATTTTGTAATTTGAGGATTTTAAAAGTTATAATAAATACAGTTGTACATCAACAAAGGCATTTGCGCCCACAGAACTGCTACTCACTGCATAACTGCCCAGTAGATCAGCAGTTTCTGAAATACTCAGAGCAGCCCGTCTGGCACCATCAACCATGCCACGTTCAAAGTCACTTAAATCCCCTTTCTTTCCCCATTCTGATGTTCGCTTTGAACTGCAGCAGATCGTCTTCACCATGTCTGACGTTGCTTTGTGGTGCTGCCATGTGATTGGCTGATTAGAAATGTTGGACAGGTGTACCTAATAAAGTGACCTGTGAGTATATATATATTCCCAAAAGTATGTTGATTTATTTTTATTCTAAAAATGATGTAGTAGTAGTAGTAGTAGTAGTAGTAGTAGTAGTAGTAACTTTATTGTCCTTGACAGGAAATTTGTTCTGGGCATCACCATATTGCTGTAGACATTTCATAAAACGGGTAATAAAAACTATACAAAAATACAGCAGTTACATAATTTATAATGCTAATTAAGATAGACTCTTGTTAAATAAACCCACTGAAACAGGTACAAAGGATTTCTTATAACGGTTCAACCTACAACTTGGGACTCTATATCTTCTACCAGAGGGAAGCAGTTCATAATGTGGAAACAAAAAATGAGTTGGATCGTTCACAATCTTTTCCACCTGGTTGAGGACACAATTCTCATATAAAACTTGAGGATTAAAATATTCATCGTGCCCAACTATCTTCCATCATGTCTTTAAGAGATGCATCAACTTGGATTTACACTGAACAGATAGGTTGCCAAACCACACTGTGATACCATATCTAACAATGCTTTCAAGAACTGCTTTATAAAACAACATCATGAGCTTCTTGTTAACTCCAAAAAGACGTAACCTCCGTAAAAAATACAATCTCTGATTCTGATGAATCTCTGAATCTGATGATTCTTAGTCATGATAATTATGATTTGTAACATCAATATGATTGCACTTTCACATAATGACAAATGAATATATGTATGATGTATGTTTATATGTATTATACACATCACATCATTTAATACATATTTTTGCTCTGAAACTCTAATCATAATTTTTTTTCAGCCATTCATCACAATTTTTGCACTTCCAAAATTTTTATTTGCATGATTGTTTATTTGCACATGTTAATATACTGATTTATTTATCATAAATAACACAGTTTTGATATTATGAAAACTTAACAGCGGAATCTTATTATATTAGCTCCAACAGTTCTGCTGTGCTCATGTTATGTTCATGTTTTCTCTGTTTAAGCAAATGCAGTACTTTTTCTTTTTCTTTGAGTCTGTGTGCACTCATTGAGAATCGGTATAGTGCATGTTTGTCCTCTGATTGAGGGATTAAACTCTTGACATCTGGCATCTGCAAGCATGAAGGATTGTGTTTTGAAGATAAACAACCAGTGGGCAGATATTGCAGATGATTATGTGCAACGCTGATCCGTTTACCTTCAGTTGCGTTGCTTTCCTAGACAAGCTGTTTGCTGTTGTCATGATTGAAACATCCTTTAAATGGAAATGCATTGAGTTTCTGTGCTAAAATAAAAATCTGTGGTTCACGGGAAGCAGAGCTGATAGTGATGAATTATATTTAATGTGGATTACTTTTATTAGAGTAAGCTACTTTGTAAAATACTTAATGTAATCTATATGTACACAATGGCAGTAATTTGTTAACAATTATTACAAATATTAAAAAAAGTCGTAATAAACTTGAGGG